>OMOU01090446.1:0-11216 GCA_900312585.1 Malacocephalus occidentalis
TTATAATAAATAACACATTCCTCAAATGCATGTCACAATGTTAATTTGAATACAAACATTTTCTTCAATGAATAAAAGGACCCACCACCACCAAGAAGCATGCAACGATGCAACCTGCTGGAAAACATGGCATTCAGACAGGAATGTAAAACTTGAAAGACCACCTGGATAATCATGAAGGGTAAGGACCAAGGACTCAACAGGGATTGGAAAGCTGCTGCCGGTGTTCAGTCGCTCCTATCTAACTTTTTTTTTTTCCTGCCAATTTTGTAAAGGTTACCGCCACACCCAACTTTATCGGGACGTGCACGGCACTTCAAATGGTTTCTTTTGTATTCTGGTGCAAAGCATGTAAACGGACTGCCGTCTACTTAGAAATGCTTTGCAATTTGTGTCTTACATTCACCCATTCAGACAGGTCAGCTCGTAGGGAGCGGTTAGGGTTCTAGGTGTCTTGCTCGTGGGCAATTCGACACTTGGCTAGTAAGAGGAGGGTTCGATGAACTGAACTCTCTGGGGGGTGTCAGGAGAGACAATATATATCCCCTATGAATAACATCCTTGTGCGTGTGTTAACCACACAAACCAGTGTATTTAGTAGTCATGGTAGTAGAAGTCAAGTCAATTTTGCCAACCCCTTTACCTCTCTGCATACTCATATACTGCCCCCATTTTCACCAGCCACCAGCTTCTGTGGCTTATCTGCTCATATATATGCTACGTGGTGCCCTCTACCCTCTGTTTAAAGGTGCAAGTCACCAAGCCACCATGTTGAAATGACGTCATCCCCATATACCACACGTTCATTTCAACATGGCGGCACTCCCGTTTGACGCCCGCTCAGTTTTTGAAACAGGAAGCCGTCAGACCCATCAGCACTATGAGAATTCACATCTTCGAAAACAAAACTTGGACAAACTCTTTGATTTGTTTGCCCATCCTGATGCCCAGTAGTTTTGGTATAAATGAGGTGACAGGGGCTGCCATGGACAACCTCCAGTGGATCACCTGTAGAGCCTCTGGCCTCAACACGACATCGTCCCCTGGACACCCTGGACACTCAGACAGCAAAGTTGTACACATTTGTAAATTAGTGCTGTTGGTGAGGAGAGGGTGGGGGTGTGTGATTTTTCTCTTTTAATATATATTTTTCGTCCTATTTAATCATTTTACTTACAGGGACAACGGGCGGAAAAATCGCAATTTGCTAAGACGTGGTACGTGGTCTCTCCTTGTTTTATGAGGTTAATGTTCTTTGTACATTGTCCCTGTTGAAATACATGTTTTAATTAATTTGTTCATTCAAATGAGTGTCATGCACACATGGCGTACACAACATTTCCAAGAATCTTGGACCCATAGAGGGTATTCACTCATTCCTGGAATATCCACCTTGGCAGGGCAACAAAACGAAAACACCACAGCGGTAAGTTAGTTCGCACTTACATTCAGTTTGCCCAAGTGTGCAAATAGCACGATGAGCGATGAAGCCGCAAACACTGTTGCCAAACAAGAGAGATTATCTCTCTCTCTCTCTTGCTCTCTCTCTCTCTCTCTCACTCTCACTCTCACTCTCCCCCACCCTCTCCATCACTGAGAGGTGGTCAAGCTGTTAGCCAACAGCAGACATGAAAGGTGCCCGCAGGTGGAGAGAGTGGGTTGATGGGAGTGCAATGGTGCGTGTGTGTGTGTGTGTGTGCGTTCGTGCGTGTGCGTGTGTGTGTGTGTGTGTGTGTGTATAGATGGTAGAGAGGGTGCATTTCCACACATGGAAATGTCTGATTCATAATCCACTTCAGGACACTTAGTGCCTTAAACACCCACAAAAAAACAATTGAGTCAGGAGGGAACACAGACAGCACTGTACTCATGTGGTCAGCGCAACGGCTCCAAGGTCTTCATCATTTGGAAAAAACGAAGAGGACGATACTAAAGTTGTTAAAGGTGAAGCAACGACCACAGGCTATTTCCATAACTTAACGGATAAGGCCAACGTATAGCAATACCCATGAAGCAAGACTCTCCTGCTCACAAGTATGGCCAATTTTTCAAGAGAGACTAGTATTGAAATGAACCGCAACATGTATTAACGACACATTACAATTAATAATACATTTGGCGATTAGGTACTATCTAATTCGATTTCATGGAGACGATGAATCCGGGAGATGATTTCCCCCTCCGATCGTCTGTCTAAACGCCGGATGGTGTTGTCTGTGAATGGAAATCCTTGGCCCTGGAGGACTCCATCTCTTTAGATGGAGCTTGGTCCTGGGGGTGAAGAGGGTGGATGCAGCTCGTTGTAATGTGAACAAGAGACAAGAGTGAATGAGACATACTGTAATTGTATTCTCGTTTGAAGCATGAGGTCCTGATTGGCTGAAAGACGACGGGGAGGGGCCAGCAATGACAGCGTTGGAATTAGGAAGCGGGACATACATACGTACATACATCGATGCGATACGAAGGGAAATGTAGTCTTCCCGATTGAACTTATGCTTTAGCTTAATATTAACATTCGATCGTGTAGGCTTCTTCTGCTCCAGGCCAACTGACTTCAATCTAAACTGCTGATATTAGCTACTTAAACCATTCTTAAACTGTTAGCTGTGCTTGTGTGTGTGTTTTTTCTTTTTTAAATAACCTTGTCAGCAGTTGTTTTCCCTCATTCTGTCTTCCTTCGCTTTCTTTTCTTTCTTTCTTTTCTTCTTCTGGCACCCTGATTTCCCTTTTTCTTTGGTAAATCTTTTTGTAATCTTTATACTTATAGAGAGGATTTTCAATCCTGTCTTATAGTATGCTTACGTAACGATACACCGTTTCCCATTTAGCTTATGCTGAAATGCAGATGCTGAAATGCTATTACATGAGACTAAAATGTACATATATTAGAGGATAATGTCTAGATGTGCTGTTATCGTTAAATAAGGAGTTGGACCATGATATCTGTTGAAGGTTAACAGAGGGTGCTATTGTACTTTAGGAGAGTGTTTTTTGTAATCCATTTTTAGCATTTAAATTATACATCAGTCAACAAAGGATGTCCTAATTAACATTGATAATTAACAATAAATAAAACAAATCTAAACCAAATAGGATTATGGCGATTACAGATATCCATACATTAGGGAATGTGTGTTTGGTAGACAAAAAATACAATTTGTGGTTTGTGGTTGGTCAAGTTGTAGGGTCTATAGTAGACCAGGAAAATACATCTGTAGACCACACCAGTAAGTGGGATTAAAGTCATCCACAAAAGTATGGATTTATCATGTTTGAGTGATTACATGGACGCAAATCTCCTTCCAATGAGAACAGCATGTTCCTCTTAAAATTGAACCTAGTCACCACCGTACTGACAATGTTTCATCAATACACGATGCAGAGTGGTCTGCGCCACGACCGGCTCATGAGCCATGACCAAAAAGGGAGAAGCATGGGTTTCAATTATAAAAATAATATTTATTAACACCATCAAGTATTGACAAAATGTTCCAAAAAATGTACAAAAAAATCGGCAATCAGAAATAACATAAGGACAGAGAAATATAAGCAAACAAAGTGTCATTAAGTACGCATTAAGGGACTTCCGGCGACCTTGTGATGGTATAGTCACGTTTTAAGAGACTCCGCTTCATATGCTTACAATTAGAAAAAGATTTGACAGTGACATTTCAACTTACAGTATTAGTTGTTGTCACACTACGGAGCTCTGGTGGTTGATGACACCCCCTAACCATAGCCCCCACAAAGGGCAAGGAACGCAGAGTGGGGGATCCCTCTGTGAAGAGCGTGTGGCTTCATCAATCCACCACAGGTGTGCAGCCTCAACCAGCCCAGACCGATCAGCCAGGGCCAGCTTAGGCTGCTTAAACCAGCCACCAGCCACACACACTCCACATCTTCCACGCATGGTTAGGAGTGCAATGGGTGTCATGTGTCCCTCTGTGCCCCTGAGCAAGACCTGGTGGTGAGCCTAGTGGTCGGGGGAATGGTCCCTCACGATCCTCTCTGCTTCACCTGGTGGGGCCACCTGGCTCTACACCAACCTTCTACTTTGCAGACACTAACCTATTTCCAACAGCAACACCAGTTTTTGACGATGCACCCGACCTGTTGCGTGGACTTCCAGAAGCGAGATCCACGTCCACTTACCATCATCATCATTCCTGAAATACACTCCATACGGTCCTCTTCAAAGACAAGAGAATACAAAATGTAAACAATGTCCTCATCTGCAACAAAATTCTCAGCAGGTATAAATTGTAGTTGTAGCCAGCTGATACGGACTGATACAACACTATCTGAACCATGGATCATGAGCTGCACATGCTTACTTGCAGTCTTGTTTTATATGCAATGTATTGTATATAACCATGGTTCTATGCATGTAACACAAGGTGCTCAGTCAGTTTTAACTTGTGCCCTCTTGTGCCCTCTTGTGCTCAAATACTGCAATTTGATAATCGTTTTTAAAAAATGGTTTAGTATTACAATTATTCATGTCATGATGCATAGCTCTGTCAGGCAATGACAAGCGGCAAAAATGCCTGGAATGTGACGCAGCTGTAGTGAATGAGTGCAATTAACGGAATGCTATTTAATAACACCTGTGCTCTCCTCCCGCAGTAGAGGCTGGGCACGCAGGACCGGAGACAAGTCGGAGAAGACTCCAACACCAAACACTCTCTACGTGGCTGGACCAGCGGATCAGCAGACCAGCCATCTGCTTGTTCTTGTATATTTCTAGTTATAGTTCACCTCCACCTCCCTGCATACTCACCCTTTGAGGATGGGGCTGGGATTTCTAAGATGCTTTCTGGGTTTACTTCTCCTGAATCCTGAATATTCGAATACATTACATGAATGAAATACTAGATTAAAATAATCATCAGACCAGTGAAACTCAACGGCAGGCTCTCGAGCCGTATGCGGCTCTTTAGGTTACGTCATTTATATTATTACGTCATTCACATTGATAATAATCCAAGATCTATGTTCAAAACAAACATTTGTTTATTATCGCCTACATAGGATTTCTTATCGAAAATAACTAGTTGGGCCAATGGCTGCTCTTTAAATAGAGGGCAGTCTGTAAATGAGGCACCACGTATTTCCCACATTTCTATAGGCTACTGAACTGCCCTTCATTTGAATGTTCTTAAGATCTCAACTTGTGGGTCCTTTAGTGTGTTAGTGAGGCCAGAATCGAACATGGCAAAAGTATGTAAAAAAGGAAATATGAAGAGGAGTATCGTACATTCATTGAGAAAGGGGAAATTCTTCTCTTTTTTTTTCAAACGGTGCAGGGAAGTGCATTTGTCTGCTTTGACGATTGCATTTCACTTCTGAGAGCTTGGTCATAATAGCTTCAAATTTGGCACATATGTGCCCGGTGTCTCAAGTCCACATTTAAAAAAAGTGTGTGGATGCATTCATTTGAAGTTTGCATAGCCACAGCCTCTCTCCAATGCCAGCATGGCCTTCAAGGGGTAAACGCATAAACGCATAAAAAAAGTCTCTTGACTGCAGATTTTCCCACTGATGCACTCTGACCACTGGATTAGACAATTCAAGAATATCAACTTCAAGTCCTGTCAATATTGTAATCGTGTGGTGATTTGAAAATACACAACCATGTTTATACAAGATATCATCATGTTCCCACCATAAAAACCATGAATAGAGTCTTCAGATGGATTGACTAGTGAATAGGTGCGTATTATTCTTGAGAAACTTTAGCTAGCTAATAGCTGCAGCAGAAAGGTATCATTCCCTCTGGTGATCAATCAAATAATGTGAATGATGGCTCATCTTACCGTAGCCATTGTCTGGCTAACCTGACTTAGTGACACCCCATTTTGGTCAGCCTGGACCATCTCCTCCAACTCGTGAGGGAACCTGAACAGGTAACAACAGAAACAAGGCACAGAGGCACAATTTAAAAACATTCAGCAGCAAGTTCAAAAAAACACTTGGATAGCAGAGCTGCTGCTGTGTCTTCACAACGTTTTAACTAATATTGACAATATCAGGGGTTTTTTCAGGTGAGCTGTTTTTTTGTTGGACCTACAAGTGTAGTAATTATTATTTTTGACATGATTTTAAAGTTTTGCTCACAGAAATGTTTGGGTAACGTAAATATTTTCACCATAAACTAATTGAAGTGTGTTTGACTAACAAGTGAACTAATTCATTAACTTGACTATTTTTAAATCAACATGGAAATGTTTGGCCCAATAAAACCAACTATCTTTGCAGTGTATCTCTTTATCCAAAGGGGTGTGACAGGTGCCTCACCTATGGTGGAAGCCGTCCCAGGTAAAGTACAGATGATCCAGCAGCTGTGAGCAGGTGGCCCTCTTGTTGGGGTCAACCTGGAGACATGCAAACAAAAGGAGAACAGTTGATCCTTCACACAACACTGTTTATTTGACTCCATTGAATCTGGGACAACAGCTGTACAACTAGCACCACTGTAACTCGCCAATTTGTCCGGCGTCGCCGCCGTGTTAGAAAGGGTTAGAAAAGCATCCCCTTACCTCTACTAACTCAGCCAGCAGGGGGTCACAGAGCTCATACTTGTACTGTGGGCTGGTGGAAGGAGGCACACACTTGGGCATCTGGAATCTGTTAAGACTTTCCGAGGAATCTCTGCTGCTGCTGTGCAGTCAGGGGTCCTAGCAGGGGAATTCATCCAAGAGAATGTTTTTAACATTTAGTATAAACTCTAACAATATTTACATGTACATAGTACATAGTAATGAATACTCTACTTACCCACTTTGGACATAATTTGAAGGAGATATCCGTAAGTTGATCTCCCGGTTAAAAAGCACTTGGACGTGGCCATTGCCAAGATTGTGCATCCAAGAGACCACACATCACTAGAGCTGAAAAACAATAAAAAAGTGTACTTGGCAATAAAGGTATGGCATAAAAAAACAACAACAACACAAGTACGCTTTGTTTTCTGTTTGTGCAGCCTTCCGTTGAGGATACTCACTTGGTGTAATAGGGGGCTTCCGTCAGAACCTCAGGGGACATGAAGGACGGTGTGCCAATGGGAGCAGTCAGCAAGTCCGCCAGCTCACGACTACAGCCCAGGTCCGTCTGCTCACGACTACAGCCCAGGTCCGTCTGCTCACGACTACAGCCCAGGTCCGTCAGCTCACGACTACAGCCCAGGTCCGTCAGCTCACGACTACAGCCCAGGTCCGTCAGCTCACGACTACAGCCCAGGTCCGTCAGCTCACGACTACAGCCCAGGTCCGTCAGCTCACGACTACAGCCCAGGTCCGTCAGCTCACGACTACAGCCCAGGTCCGTCAGTTCACGACTATAGCCCAGGTCCGCCAGCTTGACCACACCAGAGCGAGACACCAGCAGGTTGGGTGGCTTTATGTCCCGGTGAATGATCTGGTAAATTGAACAATTGTACAGAACAAAACAATCACACAAGGCTTAAGGGGGAACCTTGCCGCTATTGAACCTCGCCTCTGTCCACCCGCATGAGGGATATGGTGGGACAACCTCTTGCAGTTGTTGCCAATGCTTTGATGTGTCTATGGTGCGTAGCGTAAATTACGTTATGAAATTACACAAAAAATATTTTGCGTAATTTGATAACATGAAACGTATACACAAGTACACGTACGCAAACTTGTTTTTGTGCTAAACTCAGTCAATCCAGATGACATATTTGAGGTAGGGTACTTTTACTTTGTGGGTCAGATATTTGCCATTTGCCATTTGATATATGGAGTAGAAGGTAAAAGTACCTAAAATGTGTACATAAGAGCAGTACTTGAGTAAATGTACTTAATAATTTTCCACCGTTAATAACTCACGTTGACGCTGTGGAGGTACTTGATGCCATGCAGGATTTGATAGATGTACTTCCTCAGGAGCTGGGCGTCCAGGCCTGCGCCGTGTGACTCCACAATGTCATCTTGGATGCTGTGATGCATCAGCTCGTAGACACAGTGCAGGCGCCCCTCCTCTAGGAAGTGTGACAGAGCTTTGATCAAGTTGTTGTGCTTCAATCTCTATGAAACAGAAGGGAAAAAAGAGCATAGAAAGTACTTCATGGGGCACTTGCAGAATTCATAATTAAGAGACAATATGTAGGCTATAGGCTATAAAGAGTGGTGAATCAAGAAACAAAGTCGTGTACCATAATCAGCGTATATTCGCGGGCAATGGTTTTATTCAGCGAGCTGCTGTCGAGATCAATAAACTGTTTGATGGCAATATGGCCTCCATTGGTCTGGTCTAGACATTTAAACACGGTACTGAAGGCTCCTTTTCCAAGCACTTTCTTCACCAGGTAGTTTACCATCTTGGCAAAGATAGGTTGGAATGCTTCTTCAAGTTATCTCAATAACCCTAGTTGGAGAACAAAAAAGTAGCAAATGTCAAGCAAGGCATTATGACAACAACAACAAATCCATATCCTAATTATAATCCCATATCCTACTTACATTTACACAGATGATGAGATGAGAAGATGTACAAGACTTCATAACTGTCATAACCATAGGGCCTGTAAAGTTTGAGACTGTACCTGAGATTAAAATACAATTAGAGAATAAATAAAGAATGGAGGTAATAGGGGGAGCGCCCATTCATGTTCCCGCGGGTAATGACAGGCAGGGATCTCACACGGAGCGAGACACCCGCGACGTGAGACCCCAGGGGGGAGAGGAAGAGAACCATAACGAACTTCGGGAGGAGCAGAAAACGTACGCGTGTGTATTTTGACTGTTCAGCGTTGAATGAGCTGTGCTGCGTTTCCTCCGAACGTATTAATTAAAGTTTCAATGTATCCAAAGTTAACATTATGACGTCACAAGAGTGACGCTGATTGGTGGCCTAAAGTCACGTCGTAACTGTTGACCTGTAGTCTGTAATAAACTGTAATAAACCGACTGTAATAAACTAATAGAGTAGTCGGTACAATTTAAATATCGCACTCAACATAAAATATGTCTAAATTGTATGAATATATCAAGTCTCTTTGAGGCTTGTTATTGTTCATTTGTATTGCAGAGCTATATTCAAGAGAGCTTATTCATATACAGCCGTGATGTCTTCCTCTCGTAAAGCTGTGTATGGATTGATAGATAGATGGATTGATAGCTAGATGGATTGATAGATAGCGTGTAATTGTGCCAAGTCAAGGCTTGGACTCATCAGGGATGTTTTCTTCCACAGTGCACCACCCCAACGTGGGGCACATGTAGGCAGGATTACATTTGACATTTGACATTTAGGGCGTTTGGCAGACGCTTTCATCCAAAGTGATTTACATAGAGTACACTTGAAGGTGAAGTATTGCTGTGGTGCATAAAGATAAGAATAGAGCTGTTTTTGAGCATTCATAGTTACGGGGCGAATCGAACGAGTTTCATAATTGCTAGGTCGCCTGCATACATAGCTGGGATTAGAGCAGACGTGCCATTCTGAGCATATTACCAACATCTAAGAACGTACAATATGTTCAGCAATACTAAGTATAATTTCTAACTATTTCTAAAGATGAAAAACACACAAGTTGTGAGGGTTCGCAGCGGAAGGCGGGCGTCATGCAGAGTCCAGGTGAACTCTGAACGGGTGTGAATTGAGTCTCTTGCGGAAGCTCAAACTGGCGAGCGACTCTGCCATCCTGCCGTCCTGGATTAGAGACAATAATCAAACATCAATTGACACCACTAGTAAAAATAAAATGTATTCATGTTTGAAAATATATCTGAAAATATATAAAGAAAAATAAACAACAAGCAATGTTTTCTTTAGGAAAATGATGGCCACTGGTGGACACCCGTCTTCTTGGCGCACGCCACGCAGCAGCGTTCTGGAACACACAAGATTGGCGGCAGTCAATGTACACACAGGAGTAGTCCATCTGGCGAAGGAGATGGCCGCTCTACGGCTTCGTTCAACTCCAGACGTCTCTCATACCCTACACCCACTAACACACAGATGGCTCCCTGCTGCCACATTCCAACTATCCTGACACACAGTCTGCAGGTGAAGCATCACCAAGCACAAGCACATCCAGCACACCGGTGACACACAGCCTGCAGCATGTGAGTTCTAGTAAGTGTATGTTACAGCTACTTTTGTTACAAAAGGTCAAATCCAGACACATACGTACATGTAGTCAATATTAGACTGCACCATCTTCATTCATGTTGTCTACCATACATATGAAAGCTAGAATAACTTATTCCCATCAACAATTTCATTGATGCGAATTTAATTGAACAGCATTGGTCAACCTTTACCTATCATTTATGCTTTTTGCCTGATGTGTTGAAATACATAATTTAATCATTGTATATCCTAAAGCATTTCTAACTATATTTGCATGTATTTTTTAATTGCCTGCAGGTGAAGGAACAAGCACAACACCCACTGTCACTACTAGTCCTGAACTAGGTCCTATAGAGCCTGCTGATTGGCCAGTGCTGTCCGATACAGTGAGGATGGAGTAGTCAGGAGTTAAGCGTTAGTCAGCAGAGGGCCACATCATGTAACATCAGACTTCACATTTCCAAAAAAAAGAGAGGATGGGAAATCTTTTCAAGTCAAAGATCAGAGTACTTGCTCCACCACTGCCACCGGGCCTCCTTCAACCTGCTACAGATACACGGTCATCGTGTATGAGTCATCGTCCGGCCTCCATGTTCTTCAACTAAAATGTTAGAGACAACATAAGACTAGATGTACGGGGATTCTTTTATTAAGTGAATAAGCATCTTCAAAGGATTTATTCATCATCTACGATCCATTTTGTCTCCATGGCTGCTCTCAAATACAATAGCAATGTTCATCGGACAAAATAAAGACAAGGCCTCCGCAGCCCTCTGGACCCCATGAGGAAGAAGAAAGTGCATTTACAGTTAGTCATTTGGAAACTCTCAAGCGACTCCAAAAAACCCAAACAATGGATATCACAAATGAATACAGCATTTATTGTATTTCAGAAACTTTTAATACTGGGATCACTGCAAACGTCTTCTTTTTTTAAAATAGCTTTACACATTACAAAAAGGACATGAAAGCGAGATGTAAACAGTATTTCTATTATATCGGTTTCGACTTTTAAATCTCGTTTGAAATGTTGTATTTTATTGTTTGTGTGTGGGGGGGTCATATTAGACCATTTACCCTTCACTTGTCCTTTCTTCTACACACTGAGCAGACAAGTG
>OMOU01090450.1:0-13697 GCA_900312585.1 Malacocephalus occidentalis
TGCAATTAATTGTCTTTTCCAGGCGCTTGTCAGTGGCAGCCATATGTTTACATACTTCCTATCTCACGATATGCACAGAGATAAGTGGGTTGGTTGTGTAAATTACCAGAAACGTTACTGGATACTACTGTCTCACCCCGTAACTCACCCTGGCTCAACACTAACTTGGATCTGTGCCATGGGTCTGTGCTCATTCAAAGCTATTTTGAATGAGCAAACTTGATCGGTCACTTCAAAGTGTATGTTGTAGTCTACATGCTTTGCAGTATAATTTTCTGCCCAGCTCACATATTGTAGGATCACGTGTTTTTCGTTCAGGTTTTTCTGGTTCTTGGTGAGTTGAATCAATTTGCACATTTGTTTGTGACGTTGATGGGTTAGTCGACAATGTCATTTGTTTTGCCCTAGTCTTGCACCGCACATGCAGTGTTGGCTAGTTCTGGAGTAAAAGCAACAATGCATTTATATATCACAAATTCTAAATGATTTATTTTGGAGCTATTTGCTGTCCCTGTTGATCCAAAACAGACTTGGCAACTGGTGGAGAGTAGGTTGACAATTTCTCTAAATGGTTGCCAATGGCCACAGTGAAGCCCTGCGAACACAGTGACTCAAGGACATTAAATTAGATTAACAAATACTTTATGTTAAACATGCAGGTTATTTGTTTGAGGAAGTTTATTTAAGCATGGTAGAAGTAGGCTATAGGCCTAGTTACTTGGTTGGGTTATGCACTAACTTGACGTGCTGTAACAGACATAGGCTAACCACTTAAACGACTGTAATGAATCAAATGTTTTGCTAATATTGTAGCTAAGCTTGGCATGCAGGCCCCGATACTGATTTATCTTCATATAATCTTATGGGTATCTTATGGAATTGTGTTCTAAAATAGGCCTCTTTTATATTCAACATAGTTTTAGCATTTTAGATTTTATTTT
Source organism: Malacocephalus occidentalis (assembly GCA_900312585.1). Lineage (NCBI taxonomy): Eukaryota > Metazoa > Chordata > Actinopteri > Gadiformes > Macrouridae > Malacocephalus > Malacocephalus occidentalis. The sequence continues at coordinate 942 of OMOU01090450.1, forward strand.
AAGTGCCTGGAGGTGAGGAATAGATGAGTCAATGAAGGGACTGCCCCTTGTGGTTTAGTGTCGGTGTGCGATGCAGCCAGCTGCAGCAGAGTGGGATGTGACTGGGCTCACGTACTGCACCAGAGGTCTCTCCCCTTGTTGCTATGGCGCTCTGCTGGTGGCGCTGACTAGCGTGGAGAACTGTGCTCAGAGGGGCCTGGGACGCTGGATGGGCTTTGCTGCACGTAGGCACTCTGTACCCAGGATGCCATGAGTAATGAGAAGCTACTGTTCTGCTTTTTAAAGGCATCATGGAAGGTCCTTGGTTCAAAATTGTGACAGGTGATCATGGGTAAATAACAATGTACGATATTGATTTCATAATTGTGTAATTTCTTGCCTGGACTTTCATTGTTTAGGCAAATATGATGCCTAATGCTATAAAACATTGCAACACTGCATCCAACTAGGTTGGCATGTTATTCAACTTGCATGTGATTTAACTAGGTTTGACAGGCCAAAAGGTCATTGGTGGTATCTGCTTTAAGACAGCCCAACGGGAGTTGTCAGCAATACAAAGGTGCCCATTTTGAATTGTTCATGTGAAAGAAGCAATCAGTGAGAGTGTGACTCCAGTCTGATCACTTGCGTAATGATAATTAATTCACTATCAGGGAATCTGATCCCTCCTCTGGGTTATGTCTACATGCGATCTGATGCTTTATCTGAAATGGGTTAGGTTTTTGTAGTCCTTTTTAGTATTGGGCCTACTTTCTACATATCTGCAATCACCATGGAAGCCAGGCTCCGTTTTAGAGAAGCACACAACCTCTAACAATCTCTGCCTCTCCCTTGGGGTCTGGCCAGGTCTGTTATGTGGCGTGGTTATGTAACCGGAGCCCAACCAATCACAATCTGCAGAACTGCCACAGTAGTAGAGTAGCATGCCCCTCACAAGTCCCGGCCTCAGTGGCTGATCGTGTTAACATACCTTCACTCGGTGTCATGTGAAGGGGCCCCTACACAGCCTCTGCTTCAAGAGGACAGTCATGACAGGCTCATAAATAAGGTATTTTCCCAACTCCTTCCTGCGGGTTCTTGTGTAAGAATCATATAGTATAGATGTAGGCCTAATGAGTCTTGGCACTGTTTATACAAAATGTATAAACAACAAGAACATTTAAATCAGTTGGACTTAAGCAAAAGCAAAAGGCAATTAAAGGACTAAATGCACATAGGCTTCATACAGTTGTTTGGAAAGGAAAAGTGTTTATGCTATAATGCCACTCGGTGACTAATCAGCTGCCAACGCATACTAGGGGCCAAGAAGAAGTGATGAACAATGGGCATAGCCATAGTGGTGTGTGCGCGCAGCAGAGGGTTGCCATGGGAAACGGGAGGTGGGAACATGATGTGCACTGACTGTGATGGCAGCCCATGTTCTCGCTCTTTGGGAGTATTTAGGAGAGACGTTTCTTGACGTGAGCACACTGCCTACATCGTTGATCACTCTTATCTTAGCTTAAGCAATATAAACGGGTTAGTTGGCCTTATGTCTCATCTATAAATGATTGCTTAAATGTATTGAGTAAGTGATCTTGTCACATTTTCAAATCTGACCATGTTTTCACAATGTGGGCAGGAGGAGGAAGGAAATGTGTTGCTATCGTATAGACTCCTCCTCAGAATTGATGTAGAGGTGATCTTGTTGTAGAGGTTGTATCGTCCAGCCGATCTATTGTGAAAGTAGGCCTAACTGTAAACCCTTCTCAAGAATATGTATTCAAATGCACTGTTGAGGTGTGTTCGAAGCTGCTAGCTTTGGAATTTCCCTTTGTCTGGCTAGGCAATGGAATAGGGATTTTTATTTGTACAATTGCGGTGGCCCATTACAAATATATGAGGGGCATGTAATAGGTTGTTGGCTACACCGCAAAGTCTTGTTGATGCATTTTGAGTTGCCAACATGCAAAAACGCATGTTGACTGCAGTTACTTGATCCTCTCTGTTGGTGGCTTGTCTTCCTGCAGGACAAACCCAGCAGCACCAAGACTCACCATGCCTCAGCAAAAGAACCTGGACATGGGCTCCGCCTTCATCCAGACGCAGCAGCTCAATGCCGCCATGGCCGACACCTTCCTGGAGCACTTGTGCCTGCTGGACATTGACTCAGAGCCCACCACTGCCCGCAACACCGGAATCATCTGCACAATCGGTGGGTTGACGTGGCGATACCACACAGCATACACTAAATGCATCTCAATATGCATCTTAAGAGTCAGTGAGGCGCACAACCTCACTGACTCACAGCATGGGTATCCAGATGTATCTTTACTGCTCTGTTAATTGGAAAAGGGCAATAAAACGGAACTACCCTAGTCGCTCATTACCAGCACACGTGATCATCTGAGACGACTCAGAAATCACCGTTTCCAAGAAGGTATTGTAAACACTTCAGAGATGACTAAATGGATGAGTCATGCTAGTTCGGAATGAATGTATCAACGGTAAAAACTAAGCCGTAATACTTTTTTCTCTTCCTTGACTAGGGCCAGCCTCCCGCTCTGTCGAGATGCTGAAGGAGATGATCAAGTCTGGAATGAACGTTGCACGTTTGAACTTCTCCCATGGCACGCATGAGGTAAGCCAGCTCCCAGGTGTGTGTTTGTGTGTCTCAAACGCTCCTGTTACACACCACTAAAGTGGGTCCTGCTAGGCTCCTCCAACACCAGGATTCAGGAAGTGGTTGAATAAACCAGTTTATGGCAGGGTTTGTTATGCATACTCGTACAATGAAATGCAATGTAGGCAGACCAGGTGTCAAACTGTGTGACATGTTGGCACTCTTGTCTTGAGTGTGTCTGGTGGTGATGATGATGATGTGCATTTCCAATGCAACCCCACACTCTAATCGACCTCGCTCGAACCAGGTGAGGCTGCTTAAACCAGTCACCAACCACACACAGTCTGCATTGTATGTGCACTGTGTAAATGTACACTATACAATGGACCTAGTAAGCCCATGGTTTCACACACGGTTGTGGGGGGAAATATTCAGTTTAAGCACAACAGACTCTGACTTCATAGATTTGGTACCCATGATGACCTTCTGATCCCCTGGAAATATACTGGCTTCACCCCTGTTTCAATGCCTCCTTCCTCTCCCCATGCCGTGTGGTTAGTAGTAAGTACACAACTCCAAGCACTGAGGAAAGCATATGCGCGTTGTCAGCCGTGACACTGTGTTAACAACAATAAATTACTTTGACTCGTTTTGAAGGCCAACTTTATATTGTATTTGTATTGTACAAGTGTATTCAGGAAGATGGATTCCTGCACTCAAAGAATCTATTGATCAAAAACCCCAAGGCGTGTTTCTTAATGTGCAGTTCTTTATTTGTAAAGTTCTCGGATTGACATAAGAAATATCTAGGGTTTTTGGGGAACTGTTTTGTGTGCGTTTCTTCAAGCCTCGTGAGCAGGATCAAAGCGTCGGACGAGACCTTGGTGGGAAGCAGGGAAACCTAATCTCCAGTGGCTTGCGGCACTATAAATACTTCATCTGTGTGCAGCACAACCCTTTATCCCCTCTGCACCGATGCTGTGTTTGGTGAATGTGCCCAATGAGCTCTCCTCAATACTTTTACTAAACGTGCTTGAACGTTGAACTCTGAATGCCCTGCCATTGGTCCACTTGGCCGCTGTTGTACTCATTACAAAAGTCTTGAGTCTTGCAACCACATGCTGCAATTACCTGTCTCAACTGTCAAGGCATTTACCACCTCTATGTTGAAGTCCCTTAATATCCAAATGTATAATTCCCCTTATACTTGATGCGTCAGATATCAGTCTCTCTCAAGGGTAAACTATGGGTAAACTATTTGCATATGATTGGACCTTGGAAGCTAACTGTTCATTATAGCTTATAGCTTTTGCCGTGGGTCATTCTAGTTGGTTTGAAACCCAGATGAAGGTCGGCCAGGCAGCTTGGCAGGTAATCACGGCGCAGGCCCCACAGGTACTTGGACCTAGAGCCAATTGAATTGCCATCAATGTGATTATGTGCTCCTTGCATCTTAGCGAGTACTTAACAAAAGCGGATAGACATTAACAATGGTCAGTCTACACGCCCAGCATCCAGTTGCCAAAACACACCTACATTGTCTCGTCTCACATTTTAAATGGTCGGATCTGATTCATCAAGCCAGACCCATCAAAGACTTGCATATATTAAGTATGGGGATATAAGAGTTAACGATCAGAGATGCCAAGTTTGTCTTTCAGGGTTTCCCAAAGCGGCCTATAGGCAAGGTGCAGCTATACTCGGCATCGTCAGACAGCCACCTCTACAAACAAATTAACTTATGACAATATGACGACAATGTGTGTGTGCCTCTTCATGTCTGCATTCAATTGTACAGAAAATATAGGCCACCATTGGTCTAATATACTATAAGCTACTAAATGTAACAGTGGCTGTCCTTTGTGGCGCCGGACGGCTCTGTTGTGTCTGATTGTGCACGGTATTCACATCTGATCATGACAAAACCCCCATCGATAAGATAATGCAGACGTGTTTGATGACGCATTTTAAATGGCTTCCATGTGAATGATGCCCCTTATCCCACATGGACAGGAATTCTGGGTCCATTGCCAAAGTGACAACCTTTCCTGCCTTTGTCTTGGCTCTGTCTTGCAAACAAGCTACACCAAGGAATGCTTGAAGTTGCTTTGCATTGCATCAGCCCGAGATGGGTTGTCCCCATTATCCCTATAGTCATCATGACAAGTCCAAATGTGTCATTTGCTATTGGCTTGGTGGGGAGTGAGGAAGAAACTTCAGCTTGACATCCATTGTGTGACTTTGCGTCACACATTGTGTGACTTTTAATCCAAAATCACAAAAACTCATAACCTAACAATTTGTGAAGGAAGCACAAAGGCTTGTTCATAGGCATCATGAGCATTGATGGTTAGCTTGGGGTGGTGAGTCGGCAGTGATTTATTACCAATATTTGTTATTTCTTTGTTATAATGGGGGTATATCCCTGGTAGATCGACTCTTTAGAACAAGGTTGATATGCTCTCAAGAGCCTTAGTTATAATCAGGGTGAGAAACAAAAAAGTCGTCATCACAGCCCCCTTCAACCACAAATGCACTCTAGTTGAACAAATGAGTGTAATCCTTCATGCATCGGCCACCACCAAGTACAGGCTGTGTACCTACACTCGTCACGTTTCTAGGGATTTCCAGAAAATGGATTGGCTTGAGTGATGCATCATTTATCATCATTGGTTGACCTGTTCCTTTTGAATGCAAGTTGGGAAGTGGCTATGACTACACAACTCCATGGTGCAGTTTATTAGTCAGGTTTATGGAGGCTGGGACTGTAAAGATAGGTGTTATCTTGGTGGATAATGGTGTCAGATTGTGACTAGACTTCAATAGTTATCAATAGAGGAGCAGTTTAGTTTTGTGTGGGTGACTTAAGTCATAAGATATGATATGGTGTAGTGACCGTATTGTACAAAAAAATATTCAGCAATGATATCTTGTATCTAGTTGAGAGGGCTTTGAACATCTACAATTCTCATATTTCTTGTGTTTTTTTGGGGAGGTTTGCCAATTCATATTGGAAACTGCAGGAGCATGCGTGTTTGGTGGCCAGCTGACTGAATTGGCCTCACCTGGCCCTGTTGGAGTCTGGGGGGGTTGGGGCTGCAAGCCTGAGGTGCATTGGCTATTCAGGGCTTTTCACCACAAAACTGCCGGTGTCCTTGGAGGAGCCCCGAACTGAGCTTGAGCCTATGCTACAGAAATGTAGTGGACTGTGCTTCATGCATTTTCTTTCACATTCCCTTCTACTAGTCCCTTTACCTTTTACTATCCATAAGTGACTCATGTCTCCTGGACTCTCTCCAACCTGCAGTACCACGAACAAACCATCAAGAACGTGCGCGAGGCCTGTGAGAGCTTTGAGCCCGGAAGCATCCACTACAGGCCGGTGGGAATCGCTCTGGACACCAAGGGCCCTGAAATCAGGACCGGACTCATCAAGGGGGTAAGTTGTTATTTTATTGTTCCATTCACTATCTACACCATTCAGATGGCTGGGCAATACATGGATATTACATTGATATCATATTAGATTAAACTTTATTGTCATTGCATAGAGTACGCATACTAGTACAACGATATGAGACTAGACATCGTCTAGTATCGTAAATGTCGCATCAAGGTATTTCTTCAATTCTTCAATTTTATTTCCTCCATTGCCCAGCTCTACATTCAATCATTGAGGAAAAGCATGAACTATAACTAATTGAATTACTCATTCAAATCATATTACAAAAAAAGAGTAGCATAAAGTGCAATTATACGGACTGTGATTGGTCGAAGCGCATTTCCTCCTATGGGCGGCGTGATTGCAGAGCGAGGCAAATGTCAGCGCAGAAGTATACATGCAAACGAGGGGTACATGCCGAGGCATACCTGTGTTTGCATACGGACGCAGAAGTATACATTGCGCTTATTATTCTGAACCTATATTCACTGTAGTTGTGACAAAGAGACTCCTTTAGCACCCTGACTTCTGCCTCTAAACGGCCTCTCGTTCAGAAATGTTCAATGCCCCAAGTATTCAATCCCTCTGGTCATGTTCAGCGCAGTGGTGTTTGTGGTCTCTATAAGACAGTCCAAACCTGCAGGACGACTGTAGTGTAAACAAACATACTTCAATCCGTTGTCTGCTTACAAAACACGTGCCATTTTGGAAATGTTTGTTCACATACATTCCCATGCACTGGTGGGGGCTGTTTTTTTCTTTTTTTTATGCATGTGCTCCTTGTGCTAGCATTAAGAGCATGTTGGTTAAATGGAGGAATAAAATGTATCAATTTGGCCACCCTCACGTTTGGTTTTTGACAGAGCGGTGAGGCAGAGGTGGAGCTGAAGAAGGGTAACATGATCAAGCTGACCTTGGACGACAGCTACATGGAGAACTGTGACGATGAGGTCCTCTGGCTGGACTACAAGAACATCACCAACGTGGTGGAGCTCGGCAGCAAGATCTACATCGACGATGGACTCATGTCCCTGCAGGTCAAGGAGATTGGTGAGTACGCTGCTGAGTGGAACAAGCTTGTCTTGTTGGACACTGAGTCACCGGGCATTTTAGACACCTTACGACTAGTGTGTCATGTAGATCAATAACGCACACACACTTTAGATTAGATTAAACTTTATTGTCATTGCACATATGACAATAAAGTACTAGTATGCATACTAGTACAACGAAATGCAGTTAGCATCTAACCAGAAGTGAAACCGTAAGCAGTATGAGCGAATCTACAGAGAATGTACAGAATCTACAGGGATATGCTGAATCTACGACATGGGCAGAGGTATACACAGTAGTGCGTATACACTGGGGTGTACAGTGGGTTATTTACGGGGATCAGTGCAAATGTCTGACGTGGTACAATGTGCAGAAGTCAATGTGCAGTTCAGGAGGGTGGTGACGGAGTTGGGAAAGGGGGTAAGGTATAGTGCAAATGTGCAGATGTCGGGGGGGGCTCACCGGGGTGAAGAGTGACAGCCCTGGTGAAGAAGCTGTCCCTGAATCTGCCGGTCTGTGTCCAGAGGGATCTGTAGTGCCCCCCAGAGGGTAGGAGGGTGAAGAGTCTGTGACTGGGGTGGGAGCTGTCCTTGGGAATTCTGCGCACCCTTCGCAGGCAGTGTTTGTGCTGGACAGCCTCGGTGGTTGGGAGGGAGCAGCCAGTGATGCGTTGGGCTGTTTTCACAACTCTCTGCAGTGCTGTCCTGTCCGCGGCAGTACAGTTGCCATACCAGACTGTGATGCAATTGGTAAGGATGCTCCTGATGGTGCCGTGGTAGAAGTTCACCAGGATCTGAGTGGAGAGATGTAACTTCTTCAGTCTCCTCAGGTGCTGGTGAGCCTTCTTGACCAGGGCGGAGGAGTTGAGGGACCAAGAGAGGTCCTCGGAGATGTGAACACCCAGGAACTTGAAGCTGGTGACACACTCAACCTCCATTCCATTGATATGCATTGGGGAGTGTGTGACACCCTTGGTCCTCCTGTGGTCCACGATAAGCTCCTTGGTCTTCTTGGTGTTGAGTGCCAGGTTGTTGTTAGCACACCACGCTGTAAGGCGCTGGACCTCTTCCCTGCAGGCTGTCTCATCATTGTCTCTGATGAGGCCCACCACTGTTGTATCGTCTGCAAACTTAATGGTAGAGTTAGTCATGTACAGGTGACCGGGGAGTAGAGCAGAGGGCTCAGCACGCAGCCTTGTGGGATACCAGTGTTCAGGGTGAGTGTCGAGGAGGTGTTGTTCAGCCTAACAGACTGGGATCTGTTGGTGCGGAAGTCCATTATCCAATTGTAGAGAGAGGTGTTGACACCCAGCTGAAGGAGTTTGAAGATCAGCTTGGAGGGGATAATGGTGTTGAATGCTGAGTTGAAGTCAATGAACAGCATTCTCACGTAGTAGGTGTTCTTGTTGTCCAGGAGTGTAGAGCAGAGTGTAGCACTGAGGATATGGCATCCTCCGTGCTCCTGTTCTGGCGGTAGGTGAATTGGAAGGGGTCGAGTGTGGGTGGTAGGCAGGTTTTGAGGCGAGCCAAGACCAGCCTCTCGAAGACCAGACTGTCATACCATTTATTTATTTATTTTTTTTATTCTTGGCTGCCATTAGATTGAAAATCGGTTCTCGTTTCCATAGATATGGGTACTCAAATTATGCCATGAAAGTAACATTTGTATAAGATGTAGTTATCAGTCGAGCAATAATATATATATTTTTATTGTGTTTTTATATTTGTTATTGTGGGGGGGATGTTGGGAATTAATTCCAAATCAAAGAAAATAAGATTCTCAAGTCTTTGTACAGCCCTAGTTAATGAACTTCTGTGCTCTCATCTGTCCAGCCCTGGATTAATAAAGTATCATGCCCCCCTCCACCTCTCTTAGGCTCCGACTTCCTGATGTGCGAGATCGAGAATGGCGGCACGCTGGGCAGCAAAAAGGGCGTGAACCTGCCTGGTGCCGCCGTGGACCTGCCGGCGGTCTCTGAGAAGGACATCCAGGACCTGCGCTTCGGCCTGGAGCAGGGCGTGGACATGGTGTTCGCCTCCTTCATCCGCAAGGCGGCGGACGTGAAGGCCGTGCGCGCCGTGCTGGGCGAGAAGGGCAAGGACATCAAGATCATCAGCAAGCTGGAGAACCACGAGGGCGTCCGCAGGTCCACTCACACAAACAGTACAATTACATCCAATAGCGGGATTAGGATTTTTATGTGATGTCGTTCACATTTAAGGATTTGGTCTAGGGGTGGAAGGGACACTACCGGCCAAGCAATTTTTTTTAACGCATCACCCAGAATATTTGTACCTGCCAAATGGCTAAATCTTATCATTTGTCGTAACACACATAATGAGGGTGGGCCCTCATTTTCAATACTGCCGAGATTACAAGTAGGCAAAAAAACGACAGACAACAAGAACATAAATATTAACATTGTCAACGTAACATTAAGATTCGTCAGCATATTTGTATTATTGCTCAAACGTATCTGCCATTGGCTGGTGGCAGGTGTTTCATTCTGGATCCTATGTGCACTACTTCCACATTTGACATGACAACATGTATTTCCCATGGCGCAGGTTCGATGAGATTATGGAAGCTAGCGATGGCATCATGGTTGCCCGTGGCGACCTGGGTATCGAGATCCCAACGGAGAAGGTCTTCTTGGCCCAGAAGATGATGATTGGTCGCTGCAACAGAGCTGGCAAGCCAATTACGTGCGCTACACAGGTTGGCAATGTCCATTCTGAGCCTTTTTGACACACACTCGCTGTGCCGCACCCTGTAAGTACACAATGGATACTAGGGCAGCGAGTTAATATATTTGTGGAGATGATGCTACATTAGTCATGGGCCTGTTCAAAGTGTGCCCATGCCTGTTCAAATTGCTGCTGCTGCTGCTGCTGCTGCTGCTGCTGCTGCTAGCAGCTTTTTTGAGAATCACTTGCCCACAAAAGCTACAAACTCGACACTGTACTTCCTTGGCAGTGCTCCCTTCCTTGGTAGGGGGCACTATCATATGTACTCACAGTTAGTTATCAGCTTATAATTAATAACGATCTGAGAAAAGTATTAATTATTAAAATACAAAATGTATTCATCTGAAGTAATAATAACGGGGCACCCCCCTGGAATCAGGGACCAAGTAATGGAGTCAGTCTCGTATCTTTTACCAAAACTAGTAGTAGTTTTGTAGTAAACAAGACAGGGTTGTCGGCTGCCCTTATTCTAAGACAACTGCGTAACCGATGCTTCTGGTTAGACGGGACGAGGCGGGGGTCAAGGAGGTTTTAAAAAATCCTCCTTGTGAGTCTGGTCACTTAATGGTTGACCCAATCGATATTCTGGGCTAATTCAATGCTGACATTTTTTGTTCCCGTGTGCAGATGTTGGAGAGCATGATCAAGAAGCCCAGGCCCACCCGCGCCGAGGGCAGTGATGTGGCCAATGCCGTGCTGGACGGCGCCGACTGCATCATGCTGAGCGGTGAGACTGCCAAGGGAGACTATCCCCTGGAGGCCGTACGCACACAGCACATGGTGAGCCACGTTTTACTGCCTAAGAAACGCCTAGTGAGGAAGTGTTAAAGGGGAACTTTGTATGATTTTAAATGGGGGTGAGGGTGGGGATAGATTTTGAATATGGGCTGAGCTCCAAGGACACTATAGCCGTAATGCAGATATAGATGAGGCAAAGTTATCCTTTAAGATAAGTAACTTCAGAAAAGTAAAGACTGCTGTAGATCTTACTGGTAGATCAGTGTTCGCTTTTGTATTTTCCTGATTTTAAAATCCTCCCTGAAATCCTCCTCTTTAACCCAGTTGACCAAAGCCATTTGTAAGGTTTGACATTTCAAACTGAGGGTCTGGTCAACTGACAGGTCCTCATTTTTATTCATGTACTTCACTCTTCCATCTCTGCAATTTTCTATGGATGAAAAGCATCATCAATGCTAGCCTATCGTTTAACTCTTGCCTATCCATCAACTCTTCGTTAAAAGCCTAAGCCTCGGGAAGTTGTTTAACTCTAACACAAAGGGTACTGGGTTTGATTTCCCCCCTATGCCTGCACAAGAGCCTACCAGTAGACATTCTTGCACAACGTGCCTCTTTCCTACTTGCTCCATAATGGTATTTCCGCTTCAGATTTTATTTACGTTACAATAGTAAGACTAAATAGTAAATGGCTGCATAATACAGTGCACCAATGCCGGTCCTCCTCCACACTGCCGGGGTCTGGCGTGCCTCACCTCCACTTTCCTTGACTCCTCTCTCCTTCCCGCACCTCCGCTGCAACTGCAGTGACTCAGTGGTCGTACGGCACCTGTCTGTCGTCCTGCTGGCTCCGCGCAGGCCTGTTTTACACTGCAGCGTGAACCCATTCCCTTAATCCATTGTAAATGCACACATCAAAATGCGCGACACCGGTGGCTCTGGGAGGCTGGCTTCATCTTTTTATCTTGCATCTTCCTGTTGCAACTGCTTTTCCAACTAAGCCTTCTTGCACTTGTCTGTCTGGTGTTTGCGTCCCACATCCCTTTTTTGCTTTGTATGTTCACACAGCTTGGAAGGAATGTGCAAATTTGTTGATGTCAATCCACTGTAACTGAATCAAAGATGAGAGGGTTTTCTGTAGTGCAGCATGACTGAGTTTTTCCCTGCAGATGGACGCCAGGTGACATGTCTGTTGGGTGTGTTCTGACATGTGTGTTTTGCTGCGGCTCACTGTCCCCTTTTGTCCCCTTGTTGTTTGTCCCCTTCTCAATCGTGTGCACCCCCTTTTCTCTCCTCTTACCACTCCCCCCACCCCAACTCTTACCCTCAACTCTTTCTTTTTTCATCTCCTGTTGTGTACATCATGCCTTTCATGGCGTCTTTGCCCTTTGACCTTTGCACCCATCCCCCTCCCTTGCAACTGGCCCGTGGCAGATCGCCCGTGAGGCAGAGGCAGCCATGTTCCACCGGCAGGTGTTTGAGGACCTGCGCCGGAGCACGCCCCCCTCCACCGACCCCGCCGAGGCGATCGCCATCGGCTCCGTCGAGGCGTCCTTTAAGATCTTAGCTTCCGCGTTCATTGTGCTCACGAACTCTGGAAGGTAGGCAGCAGGACCCCCGTCCCCTCGGTGACCCCTCTCCTGGGGGTGAAAAGGTCTGGGTGGACCAGGGTGGACCGATACAGGAGGCTGGTTAGGGAAGGCAGAGCAGGGCCAGGCAGGGACCAACAACCTTGAGAAGCACGGCAAACTGCTTGGACACTAGGCTACTGGTTGTTGAAGGGTTCAACCATGTATATGTATCTATATTGGTTGGTGGCGATCTATATACAGTCAACCTCCCAGGGACTGCAGATGAAAATGGCCTGAACGGCTAAATCTGGCTCTTGTACATGTTCATTTATGTGCATTGTCCTTTCTTGAATAAGCAAACAAACCAAAGCCCACGGTCGATGGTTACACGAGGCCATTCTGCTCTCTTTTGGCTTTCTGTTGGCCGACATGACCTGAATTAATGGTGTGTAAAGAGCTAAATTAGACAATCAACCTGAAAAAAATATCATCTCTAATCTTGAAAAAGCTAAACCGATGATCATATCGTACCCCTTAAAACCTTCCAGGAGCCTAGCTAAGCATTTGCCTGTGCTGCTCAGGGTTCACATGGTAGTAGCCGCGTGA
>OMOU01090451.1:0-13051 GCA_900312585.1 Malacocephalus occidentalis
AACAGACATTCAATATGTATATACACACACACAGATATACTACCCTCTTCCTTCTTGAGGCACGGGGGTCTGTATCTACAAGACCTCCCTGTGCCTCTAGTAACCACCACCCATACCTGATTAGAACTTCCCCGAGATGACCGGCCAAGGCTCCGTCGACGTACTCTTCTGTGTTGGCCAACTGTTGAGTAGACGCACATAAAGCATCAGACGGATGGGTTAAAAGCGGAGGACCAATTTCACGGCGACACCTATAGGGGCGTGTGTGTGTGTGTGTGTGTGGGGTGGGTTGGGAGGGCCGCCGTGCACGGGTGCCATGCATGGTGTTAACCGCGACAATAAAGACGGGGTTTGTCCGTCCGTTAATGTGTGTGTCCTCCATGGTTGCGTATGGCGGCGGTGGTTAACGTGGATGCTGAACGCAGCCTATTTGTTTCTCAACTCAGGCACGAACTGCTCGAGGAGGCTCGCCGGCAGGGCCTTCCGTTCGCTCAGTGGGACGGTCCCACCGTCGTGGTTTGGCTGGAGGTAGGCCCTCTTCCTCACTGGACCATTATACCTTTCCTCCACATGTCTTCATGCTTTTCCAATCACTTCCATCCGTCTGTTTCTCCACCTCTACCCCCCCCCCGACCAGTTGTGGGTCGGTATGCCGGCGTGGTACGTGGCTGCGTGCCGGGCCAACGTGAAGAGTGGCGCCATCATGTCAGCGCTGTCGGACACAGAGATCCAGCGGGAGATCGGCATCAGCAACCCCCTGCACCGCCTCAAGCTGCGACTGGCCATCCAGGAGATCATGTCCCTCACCAGCCCCTCGGCCCCGCCCACTTCTAGAACGGTAGGGCATATGCATACATTTACATTTAGGGCATTTGGCAGACGCTTTTATCAAAAGTGACTGAAAAAGACTACATTTGTTAAAAGAGACGGCAATATATCGCTGTGCTACGTAAAATAAGAATAAGAGCTTGTTTCAAGCGTTCATAATTACAAGGTTAATAGAACTAGTTTCATAATTGCTAGGTTGCCTGCATAATAGCTGGGATGAGAGCAGAAGTGCCATTCTGAGTGCATTACCAACATACAATATGCTAAACAATGCCAAGTACTATTAATAATGCCAAGACGAACAAACGCGTGCTCGAGTTCCCGGTCGCGCGGGGGGCGGGGTATGCAGAGTCCAGGTGAACTCTGAATAGGTGGTTCTTGAGTCTCTAGCGAAAGCTGGTGAGCGACTCTGCCGTCCTGACGTCAGCCAGGAGCTCATTCCACCACTGCGGTGCCAGAACAGCGAAGAGGCTACATACAAACACACAAACACGCACACACACACACACACACACGCGCACACGCACACATGCACAGCATTGTAAAGTATATGCACGCACCTCTCCATGACAAGTGTTTTCTGATTGGGTGTTTTTTCTGACTGGCTGTTCTCCTGTGGCTGCAGTCAGTTGAGCTAACTTTTAAGATGTACACTTGACACTCGCTAATCGTGGCATGACACGGGAGCCTTTTTTGACACGGCCTTCATTTAACTAACTTATGATTGAACAACTGCTTCTTGGTTCTTTCTTTCCTTTTGTTGTTTTCTGTCTCAATCTGTCCTTTGTCACGCCTGCGTCACACACCTCTCTCACTTGTGATTGGTTGGGTTTTTTTGGGGCTGTCACATGATCAGTCCACGGGGAACGTGTGGGTGACACACGAGGAGATGGAGAGTTTGGCGGCGACACCCCCTACGGTTAGTCCCCTCCGGTCGGCTTGCCCGCCGGGGCGGTTGTTGTGTCATGTGACTGTAGTACGGCCGTGTTCCAAGTCATCTGCAGGGTTGTCTCTGATTGGCAGCCAACTGCCACAGCTCAAGCATGTGCATCTGGAATTACTGCATGACAATAATGCATGAACAGGAATCTTTGCACAGGGATTTATTGTGCATGGTAACGTGACGCATGTCACAGTGGAGAACCTCAAGATGCTACTTGGAACAAGACCTTAGCCGTGTTCTTCTAGTTGTTGATTAGTAGATCGGCTGGCCCCTCCCTCTAGGCATTGGCCATCTGCCTTGTCTCCTTATAGCCTCTCTAGTTGTGTGGGTGTGTTTGCGTGTGTCTATTGTGCAGGTAGGATGGCTGTAGAACCAATGTATCACTTGGTACTAAGCTTCTATTGTGCAGGTAGGATGGCTATAGAACCGATACTCGGTACTAAGTGGACAACATCTGTTGTTTCACATTGCCACTTGGATGTCCTGTTGACTGGTATAACTGCTTTGGTTGTTTTTAGCCGTAGATGTGTTTCCTGCTTGTGAAGGTACTACCGCAATACTAACCACCGCATCTGTTCTCTTGTTCTCACCATGCTCACGCTAAACATGCTAACACCAGGAGGATGACGAGGGCAGCTGGGCCCAGGTTTGCACTTGATTCCCTGACACTTAACCCATAACCCCACTTCTCTGATCACCACCACTCGTCAGCACCACTCTTTTTGGTACTTCTTATTTTCAAGGCACCGGGGTGAAACACTTGATAAGATGTTTAAAGATGCAAAACATACTTGCAAATGGGTCACAGAAAGGTGCCGAATCCGGTTGTTTCCGAAGTATCAACTAACATGAACATTTGTTAGTTTACCTTTTAAAAAGATCAATTATAAATCAATACAGACAGACCAAAATAGGATGGGTCTTTTAACCCTAGTGAGAGGTATTCCAAATCGCTACTGCTCTTTCAGTATGATGCCCCGAGTCATTGACGTGAAAGCAGCATAAGTGTCATTTTAGTTTGCCAAGTCAAAGATAGTCTTGAGATTTAAAATGGTTGCAACATTGAAAAGGGCTATAAGTCACACCACAAACATTTTCCACTAGTTTCCAGTGCACTAACTGGCAACTGTCGACTGTCAAAATACAGTTTTAGTCCTCATTAAGTCAATGCTTTTCCAGCTTTTCTAACTTGTCATCCAAAAGGGAAGACATTTTTTTCTTTATTCATTGAAATATTGAAGCGTAACTATTTTAGGTGATCATTTCCCTTCACTGGAAGAAGAAAATAATTGGCGTCCTGCAAAATAACACTGTCCAACCACCGTGTTGTGATAAATGTTGTCCCCCTGCCGTCTCTCCACCCCCTGTAAGACAACCCTGTTGTTGAGCCACTTCCTCTTTGACTCCAGACGCTGGCCTACGGCGACATGAACCACGAGTGGATAGGCAACGAGTGGCTTCCTAGCCTGGGCCTGCCGCAGTACCGCTCCTACTTCATGGAGTCCCTGGTGGACGCTCGCATGCTGGACCACCTCACCAAGAAGGATCTGCGGGGACAGCTCAAGATGGTGGACAGTTTCCACAGGTAACGCGCCCAAGGGCTAGAATTGTCGCCACGTTTACCACATTGCTAAAGGTGCAATGCATTTCATTGCAGTATGTAAATAAACCAAGGTGAACTCAACGGCTTGTAGGAAGACGGCGTAGGACTCCATGCTCGCTTCAGGTCGGCCTGCGTCTCTGCTAAAGGGATTTGTAGAGTGTAATTGGTAGGGGTGAAATGGTACATGGCACAAACTACGACAAACATTTTCAGCTAAATGCGGCAATGATAGAGAGAGACACTTCACCATCTTCTTTTAAGTCCGCTGTGTGGGAATACATTGGATTCAAAACCATCTTCTGAAAGCTCAGTCTCAGCCACTCGTGAAGGAGTAGTCGTGGAATATCTTCATAACACAACAGCAAACATGGTGCAGCCCCGGCCCTTTGTTTTTGGTCTCTGGCCCAGGCTCTTTGGCGTCTGCTAGATCTGAGCCTAGGCATGCGCTGCTAACTGGGTGTCCCCCCTGTGTGTCTAACAGAAACAGTTTTCAGTGTGGGGTCATGTCTCTGAGGAGGCTCAACTACGACCGGATGGAGTTGGAGAGGAGGCGAGAGGAGTCGCAGCTGGAGTCATACGGTAAACCTCCATATGACGTTCTGATGGGGCTAGACTCTCCTCTAATGCTACCGTAGCGCTCCGTATCGTGCTAATTCGGTCTCGGCTTCACACCCATCTGTGTGTCTGTATTATCACTAACCATGGCAGAGAACGTGCGAGTGGCTTTCCTAAAGCAGGACTCCACCATGTCTGGGAAGTGTTTCCAACAGTCCATGCAGTATTGCCAACGTGCTCCTGGGCATGTGTAACCTAATTTCACTTGATGATGATGATCCCACTTCAAGGAAAACTGGGATGTTTCAACATCCCAAATTTGCCTAACCCGACGCGCCTGGTGGTTAGTTACACACAACCATTTGGGAAGTTGTCCTTAGAGACCGATTGGAAAAAATACATTGGTCTGAACAGCTAATAACTTGAAGCCTGGCCTGGCATGGATGCTCACATGAATGTGATCACGCAATTTCTCCCTGCCTCGAAAGGTTACCCTGTTAAGTTTGACGGTTAAGTTTGACCCAGATTTTGGGGAAAATGGGATCCAGGTTCAAAAGTCCTATTAACCTAGCAGTCATGAGTGCTTGAAACTATTCAAAGCTTTACTGTACTCTCTGGGATACATTGTTCTTTCGCACTCTTAGTTATTGTAAGTCGCTTTGTACAATAGTGTCTGCTAAATGTAAATGTCATCCTTTAAGCCTCCAAGATATGTAGGAGGAACGTGACATCCAGGGCCCACTCAATGGGAACCAGCGTCTTCCCAGGAGTGCCACACACGTGCATTTGTTTAGTTCCAGCACTAAAGACCCAACGTGTTTGTGTGGTAGACGTGCTGGTGTGGAGCAACGAGCGGGTCATCAGCTGGGTGCAGGCCATCGGCCTGAAGGAGTACAGCAACAACCTGTCCGAGAACGGAGTCCACGGTGCTCTGCTCGCCCTGGACGAGACCTTCGACCACAACGCCCTGGCACTGCTGCTGCAGATCCCCACACAGAACACACAGGTACGCGCGCACACCTCTCACCGACAATGTACAAACCAGTGGGCTTCATTGAACTACTGTCTGTCACACTCTTAAACAACATTAACAGTGTTACATTCACAAAACAAGCGGATTGGCAGCCAATCCTTTTGTCAGCTTCTTTCCGTATCATATGGCTTTGATAAGGGAAAATAGAAATGTTGCCAAATGCAAAAAATGCTGATAGCATTTGAGCAACTGTTTACAAATTGGAAACCAGAAAGACATTCTATAGGATGACTTCAATGAAAACATGGGCAGAGCTATTGTAGGTGATGTAGCAGCTGGACCATTATCACAGAGTCCTGTCCATGGCTTTAGAAGATGCTGCTGGTGGCAGTCCTTACTGGCTCAGTGATAGGCATCAGCCTCATGGGCTGAAACAGGATGAGATTAGTATGCTGGAATGTTGATGCTGGGGTCGGACAACGGTGCCATGGTTTAGAGTCAAGCGTTGCATCTTATTCTTTCTTGCATGGTCATCATGTGCTATTGAGTAGCAATCTTGAGAGAAATCTTTTTTTTATCCTTTTTTCGTGGCGTTGGTGTCTTTGATGTGTGAAGTTGCTCTAATATCTTGTGTGCTCTCCACCCTTCCAGGCGAGATCCACCCTGGAGCGCGAGTATAACAGCCTGCTAGCCATGGGCACCGAGAGGAGAATGGAGGAGGTGACAAACTCTCAGCAATACACACGCATCCTCATCACCTCCCTAAACATTCCCTTTGGTTCCCGCGGGGCTCGCACCCTGTCAACGCACACATGCAACTCTTGTTTTGTGTTACGTGACTACCATCCCTTCTGCTTGCCCAACAAGGACGACGATAAGAACTTCCGCCGCGCTCCGTCATGGAGGAAGAAGTTCCGGCCCAAAGATATGCGAGGGATGTCCTTGGGATCGTCGGACACCCTGCCTGCCAACTTCCGAGTGACCAATTCTGGTGCGGCATCGCCCTCCACACAGCCAAAGAGGAGCCCCATGGACGGTAGGCAGTGGTTAGCACTGACGTGTGTGTGTCTGTGTGTCTGTGTGTCTGTGTGCGTGTGTGCGTGTGGTCACTGCACAAGTGAAAGCGGTTGCCAGAGTAACTGTCTAATCATCGGTGAAAGCCTGCCGCCAAGCTCAGTTCTTGTGAATGGCTTTTCTGCTGTGCCGTTTGCGTATGTGCCGTGACTAACTGCATGTCTTTGCATGTGACCTCTGTCGTCGTGGAAACGCAGGGAGCCAGTCTATACAGAGGCTGGACACTGCCACAGTCAGGACCTACTCTTGTTAACACACAGACCCAAGCAACGGTAAGGCCACATGCACGCACTTCCAAGAGTGACGAAGGGTGCACAGAAATCGTTAAACCTACTCTGTGTGTTTTGACAAAGCGACGGCGTGTTTTTGACGTAAATAGTACAGGGACGACAACCAGCAACTCGGTCAATAGACTCAACAGAACCCGGGTCTGGGGGACACATGAAACAGAGTGCTGCACGGGTCACAGTCCTGCACCGGATGCAGGACTGTGACTGATATTTTTAATGGAATAATTCTAACAACTAACAATATAATATTCAAGCATCACCATGTATCTTAAATAACTCCAAATATTCTACATCCTTTAGCAGTCATTGTTTTTTAAGTTTTTGCAAGCAAAAGTGCAAGCCCTCATTCTCATACATATAGTTGGCTGCCTCTAAGTGCACCGTGCAACAGTGCAGCGTCCACACGTACACCACCAGCTCGACAGGCGGAGCTCGGGGTTGGATGTCCACAACCTCCTACCCCCATCTCTCTCTGGCCCATGCCTGCTTCCTACGCTCAATCTGCAGAGCTGCATGAAACTCAAACTGATGTGTCGCCGGCACCAGCTGCTGTTAGTATTGTTAACACAGAATTACCAGTCACAATATGAATAAATAATATTATTTTTGGGTCGGATTGAGCTGTGCAATGGCTTATGGGCAAAGTAACAAAAAAACGGTAGCTTGAGTGTTAGTCTACTTTAATTCTTAATGTAATAATTTAATTAAAAACACTTCTCCACACACTGCTTTCTCATTGGCCGGGCGCGATGCCGCTTTCTGCCAGTGACATTTTCAGCTTAAATAACGCATGTTCTGCTCTCCACCCCTCCCCCTGTCTTCTCCTCTCCCCTCTGTCGCTTCTGTCCTGCTTCCCGCGCCTCCTGTTCCCCGTTGGCCTCTCTCTCTCCCTCTTTCTTTCTCTCACCCTTTCTATCTCTCTTCTCTCACTTTCTCCGCCTCTATACGTATTTGTCTCCCTCCTCCTCCATCTATTTTCTTAGTTTATCCTCATTATTTCTATAGGTAGCCACTGGTCAGAAGACGAGAGTGAATTTCCTGCCTTCAAAACCAGGATGATGAACTGAGTTGACGTCCTCAGGACACTACAGAGACGTGTTTTAACGAATCCTCAAAATGAATTTCGTCATATTTTCACATTCTCTCGGTTATCCCCGGAGGACATATTGTAGATGTATCTATGTTTTATATTCTATTTATCTTTGCAGGAGAGAATAATTGATTTTAGAAGCATCATGTAATCCTTTATATTTTGTATTTGTTTTGACCCCTTAATCAGCCTGGGTTTTTAGAAGCTGTTTTCCCAGTGTGCCCTTATGAAGCTTCTCTCTTTCAAATGGAAAGGAATATTTCAACTGTCGGGGTTTGTAGATTTCTATCAGACATTTTATCTAATCTTTATATATATATATATATATATATATATATATATATACTTTTCTCTTTCTATTGACCATATGTATGTTGTATCTCTTTTTCTCTTTGACCGTTATTCCTTTTATTTGAATCTGAACGAATTTATTCAAAGTGACTTCAATTCATTATAAATTAATTCAATAGCCTTTTACCTTTTTAGGTCTTGGAACTTTTTTTTTGTTAAGACGTGCGTGCGCGTGTGTGTGTGTGTGTGTATATATTCTGCAGGTTGTATGTCAATAGATTTGTGAATATCTGCTATATTGCTGGAGTTACTGTTTGGTAACGTGCTGGTTGTGGAGCCCCTCTGGCTGCGGTCACCACCAAGGACTGATGTCATGTGGAACAGTGGCTGGCTCCCCCTTCCCGCCACTCCTCTCCATATATGCGATACCAAAATGAAACTCTTGAGTAAAAGCAAAGAAAAGCCATATAACTGTAGCACACACAAAATATAGGGCTACTCTCAGATGCAAGTGAAAACGCAATTCCAGGTTCTCGCTAGTTGATCTTGCATGTGAGAGGGAGAGAGAGAGAGAGGTAGAGCCTCACCGCCACCACTTTATAAGCCTAACCCCAACCTCCGCCTGAACCTTAAGAACCTCCTCTCGCTTCTCACCCCTGGAGAGCTGGCCGGGGGCCCCGCCTGTGCAGGAAGAACCTCAGATGTGCGGCCGGCGTTCTTGGTGCGAGCTCTTTTGATGGACCAACTTCACCGCGGCCTCAGTCGATCCCCGCTAAGACTAGAAGCCCCCCAACAGCGGTGGGATCCAAGACTTTTTTCTTTTCTTTTTTTTCTTTTTTAAGGAAAAAAAAAAACACTTTGTACGAAAACTTCATATCAAGCCTTATTGTTTCTTAACTCCTTAATGTCATGTTATTTATTATTACTCATCACTGTGTGTGTGTTTGTGTGTGCGCGTGTGTGCTTGTTGTCACAGTTATGTTTTTTTTCTTTTTTTTCTTTCTTTTTTTTTTTTTTAATAAATGTTTTTTTGAGTGTCAATGCAGTTTGTCTATTTTTGACTTGCCTGCACTTGAAACACAGGTTCCACAATTGGTTTTCACTGGCCAATGTTCTGGAACTGGAGACCTGTTCTTCACCTGACATGTAACTGCATAGGTTTATGTTCTCTTTTTGTCTGTGATTTTATTCTATTTTTTTTTAGGCATAAAGGCACAATGCAAATCACGTTGCTGTTTTGTTTCCTGCTTTCCTTTTGAGATTTGTCCTGATCTTGTAACAATGATGTACAGTCTGAATACTTATGAACTATTTTTATCACAGTATTATTTATTGCTTACTTTCAATAAAATACTGAAACCTATTTTCCACTGCCAATAAAAAGACTGTGTTCCCATACCTTGCCTGTCTTTGCTTGTCTCCATGATGTGATGCAGGTCAGGTCGAATTGTAAATGCTTTGTATTCAAAGATCGAGCTGTACACACAAGCACTTAAATGATCTAGCCGCCGCAGAAGAAAATGACAAAATATCAAATTTTTTCAACATGGAATAGCCTAGTGACGACCCATGGTAGGCATATATGTAATACAAATCACTGGTTTGATTTGCTTGTCCTTTCCTTGTACAGTACATCATAGGGAGCCTGGCACCCATGTTGGCCAAACAAAAGATGAAAAACAACAGAAAACTACTTCCACAATTTTGATGGTCGCTTTTCCAACCGCCTTTCCAATTATGTACGAGAACCCATGTATATTATTTTATAATGATGTGTTACATACACTTGTCCTATGTCTGAACCTCTCAAGGGCAATTGATAGACGATTAATATATTGCTCAAAAATGGGTGAGAGCTCTATGTCCAGAGATGACAGGATAAGCGCCTAATAAATGTAGAATTTCCTCCTGGGTGTTTGATCTTGGACCGTCGTCAGGTGACGTCACGAAGCAGGAAGTAGGATCGTGGGAGAGCCGGAAGAGGAGCGCAGGAGCGACTCGCCTTACTTTTCCCAATCAAATCACATAGTGCCAAGAGAGGAATTTGTACTCGATTTTTTTCAGCCTCATCTTTTTTTATTTATTTTTCTTCTCCGGTGAGTAATTCTTGGTTCTTTGGAAACGCGCCGTTATCCGTATCACGGTGCTCCTTTTCCCGGTGAATTATTATGATTCCAGTGAGTGGGTGAAAGCCCCAACCTGGCTAGCTAAAACTAGAGCAGGAAATGCCAACGCTGAACACCACCATCTCAATCGGTGACATATATCGGGAATAAACTCTATATTATACCGTGGCGTTGGGTCATTTAGCTACACAATGGATCTGCATACGTCCTATTTTATGTAACTAGTCTGTAATTATTGTATGCTGCTGAAAACCTACACAGTGTACATCTCACACGTACGCCTTTATTTCCCCCCTCACAGACGAATGGAAAATATTACTGCCAAATATTCAACTGTACACGATGTGTTGCTGGGCGTTCAACGTGTGTGTAGACGTGTTCATACTACCGAGCTTTACCAGCCCAACTAGTGCTGGACTGTCCATTATGTATGATTCATATGAACACCTAATTGATACGGTGGGGGTGTTGATCATCTGTCATCTATGGGTGAGGTTATGTTGTGGCTGACACTATTGTCAAATGCAGCAACTTTGAAGCTTGCCCAGGATGTCTTCCACACTCCGTGCATGTCTATCTGCACGCCCCCTAACGTGGATGAAGCCACGACGCTGGCATTGTATAATTGAACACAGATGTTGCTGCTCCAGATTGTGCTGAGTCAGGATTCTGACTACAGGGCATTCCTCTTACAAAAACCCTGGAGGTCTCTTAGCGAAGACCCAGTCAGCTTGTATCATTCATGATTCAGGTTCCAGTTTTGTGTCTGCTCCACTCATGTCGCTTCTATGCAGGAACAGCTAAATGAAAGCTACAATAACAATGTTCATAATAATGTTTTTCTCTGTGCAGCACTTTGTGTGTGTGTGTGTGTGAGCGTGCACGTGCGGGTGTCGGGACATCATCACAAAGAATGTGGAAGGCTGCAGCGGGACAGTCCGTTAGTGTCGCCGTGGACGACGGTGGCGACGACTGGGAGACTGACCCTGACTTTGAGGTATCTATGACTACAACACCAAGGCCACCATCACCCCCAGATGAATAGGCCTTTGCTGCTCATATATCTGCATGGCAATGCCTCCCTGTAAAGCCCTCTCCTTGGTTGTCTCTGTGATCCAGCCGTCATTCCGGCTGACGGTGTCTGAGTGTTCTGGCTCTTTCTTCAGAATGACGTGACGGAGAAGGAGCAGCGATGGGGGGCCAAGACAGTGGCTGGTTCCGGGCATCAGGAGCACATCGAGTAAGGAGCTGGTTGTTGTCTAGTCGGTTTGGTCAACTGCTTCTATCCCGAAATAGGTCATAATAGCGATAACCCCAACGGGGATCACGTTATATTGTGGTAAACACGGTAAAGCCTATTTGTTACGGAATCATTTTCTGATTTTATTCAGAACTTTCGTGCAAATAATTGGACAGCTAGAACAGTCTGGTACATCAGAAAATGACATCACTCTACTGTAACACAGCCTTTAAAACCAGGAAAAGACAATGCCTTATCGTGATATTCAAAATGTCAGAAGATATCTCATCCGTCATCACGATTTTGATATAACATTCATATATTGGCCAGCCCTAATCCTAAGCTTTGTTTTAGTTTCCCCCGCCATGTCACGTCTGGTTTGTAACGTGTACCTCTGCCCCGTGTAGCATCCACCAGCTGCGTGCCAACGTGTCCACAGAACACACATCACTGAAGCAGAGAGAGCTGGACAACATGCCCAAGGCATCGCATGGATACGGGGGCAAGTTCGGGGTGCAGCAGGACCGCATGGACAAGGTCAGCTAGCGCTAGAGCCCTTAAAGTGCACCATGTATGAACCTGGGCTTAAGGAGTCCCCTCATGAAGCCCACATTCATTGTACAAGAAGATATCGATATTGACTATTGGTTAAAGCCTGCAGAATTGACACCATTCGTACCACCAGTCGGCAGCAGCATTGCATGTTTAATGTTATATTGTGACAAAGATGCATCTCTGTGATATCCTCTCGGAGAGGGCATCATGGGTATTACATTGTTGTGTGTCCAAGACACAGAAGAATAGTCAGCATAACGGAGACTGCAATGAGAGTGCCACTACCCGCATTGTTCCATACATTATATTATTTATGTGACATATCATATTTGGCAATGTACCAACTGTTGACTAATGCATCGCCCATCTCAGGCAGGAGATCAGTCATGTTATTGATATGTCTTGGCAGTGGAAAGCACAGTGGTGGCAGCTAGCTTCCATGGCTCCACACCACACATTCAGAACGCTTCCATGTTCGTGCTTGTTTTTCTGCGCTTGGGTTTCTGGTGTCATTTTGGCCATTCCCTCTTCCACAGACACAGAATACATAAAGTGTTCTATTATATTCCATTGGATTACTCATGCTCCGGGTATTAAAGAAACCTGGAATGTGCACCCTGGCGCTGCACACCAAGCTTTCATGACTTACTTATATTTGCCTGACCATAAGCACCATGACTCTCTTTTTGAGAAGAAAATGCTAGTTTCTTTATCTTGTTAGGTCAATCCTCTAGCCTCTGTGACTGTCAGTTTGTGTGCCTGGGTGTTGCTGTGTGTGCGTGAGCCAGAACTCATTTCACACACTCTGCTCTGCAGTACCCCCACCTACACCTTTCCCTCCTCTCGGTGGTGTGGTCATTGCAGCGTGAATGTGATGACAAGGCGCTGTGTTGCCACCACATGCTGCTGTGCTCCCTCATGCAGTCAGACATCAGCACTCCTTCAGGTTTCTGCTGTGTGTTGAACTGTAGATCTCTCCTGCGACCTTCACTCTCCCTCCTCTTCACCCCTGAGGTCTTTGATCGTGTCCACCTTCCCCTCCCCTCCTCTCTTCACTGTGGATCTTTATCTTTGGCCTCTGTGTGTGTGTGTGTGTGTGTGTGTGTGTGTCTCTCTCTCTCTCTGTCTCTGTCTCTCTCTCTCTCGACAGTCTGCCGTCGGTCACGACTACCAGAGCAAGCTGTCCAAGCACTGCTCCCAGACGGACACCTCCAAGGGCTTCGGGGGCAAGTTTGGCGTGCAGGCCGACCGCGTTGACCAGGTAGGCCCGGCTGCCCATCGCCACGTCTCCCTCTCTTTGTGACGATGTATGCCTGTTATCACCGCCGCTCACAGGAGCGTTTGGAGCCGTTCAATGATGTTGATCATCTGGGCGGAGGGTGTCGTTCTGTTTCGCTCCGGCCACATGTAAATACTTGAATCGGACACTTGAATCCACGATTGTGATTGCCAGCCACAAATACTTTTATATTGTTATATTATA
>OMOU01090453.1:0-13740 GCA_900312585.1 Malacocephalus occidentalis
TAAATTCCTGTGTGTGTGTGTGTGTGTGTGTGTGTGTGCAACAGTGGCTCTGCATTTACACGGAGAACATAAACAAAAGTAACAGTGAAATTCCCAGCACAGATTTGAAACTTCAGTTCCTTGGACCCATAGTGGATGGGTTTTTTTCAGTAGAAATATCCATTAGTTTGGTCTTTCTTTCGCTGTCATGGTATAAACTCCGCCCACTCTACGGAGCCGCCGTGACCCAAGAGTAGCAAGTTCGGAAGTAGACGCACAAAATATCCGATTCTTCCGACATCCATCCGTCGGACGGGAATCTGACGTCCGTGGAAGTTTAGCTCCCGCACAGTGAAGAGATGTCAGTAGGAGGATCCCGGGGTGCCCGAGTTATGATTTTTGCATTTGCCTTTAGTTTATTTGTCTGTTTTCATTTCCCCGGTTACGTCTTCCGATGTTTCCGCGACAAGGCGCAGACGCAGGATGTGTCGATGCGTATCCAGCGCCAGCCGACCGCGTTGGTGTCCTGTGTGAGGGCACGCACGTACGTCTGCACCGTCTTGCACTGCGAGTTCCAGTGCTTGTCGTCGATGCCCCGACAGCCACTCTTGAAGGGCCTCGCGGCACGACAGCGCGTCTCATAAAAGTACTGCTTGACCTCAGCTGTGGCGCTGGTCTTGATCTGGCCCAGCACGGCCACCGGCCGGTTGCGCAGGTCCACCGCCTGCGCCTTGTCCGTCACCCATTGGCTCTCGCTGTCGCACACCGAGTACTCCCCGCGGTAGCTCTTGTGCTCCGCGTAGCGCTTCCTCCGCGTCTTGTTGCCTGGCAACCCCGAGGCCGCCACTGCCAAAGCCGCCAGCTTGGGCCCGCTGCCACCACCTCCGCCGCCGCCCACAAAGTCATCCATGAGGTACAGTGGCGGGGGCTGCAGCGGCGGCCTCTCACTCAGCAGCACCCTTGGCGAGTTGTAGCGCTTGTGCTGCCGCAGGAGGTCGGAGGTCAGCAGGGCGACGGGCGGGAGGCCCCCTGCGGCCCCCTGCTGGTTGCCGTCATCCCTGGCCTCCATGCCTCGGAGGCTGGCAGTGGTGCTAGTGGCGGCGGTGGTGCCGGTGAAACCCAGGAGAGGTAGCTCCTTGTCCTGAGGCCGCGTCGCCTCGGGTCCAGGCCCTGGGTCCTCTCGGGTCCGGCCCCGGGTGATGTCGGCCTGGAGCAGCTGGATGATGAGGGAGTTCAGTGGGTCAGGACTCTGGGCCTGCTGCTGCTGCTGCTGCTGCTGCTGCTGTTGACCATGTTGGCCACCGTCCATGGTGGTTGCCTGGATACTGTACAGGTACGTAAGGACCATGGCATACAGCAGGACGGACATCACTAGATTCACCTGTAAGATCTGGAGCACACAGCAGAGGGGGGGGGTTAGCACAGAAACACACAGACACACACATGCACACACAAACAAATAGGCACACACAGACACGCACACATGCACACAGACAAAACACGTGGACACAAACATACACACATGTCCCAACTTCAGGTGAGTGTAGAGAGAGGGTGACTGTGCGTGTGTGTGTTACACGTACATGTGACCTCAGGAGCTACTGCATGTATAACAAAAAAAGTGATTGAGTGCAGCTCTTCCAATGTATAGGAATGCTCGGAGTGTATGAGGGGGCAGTGTGTGTTTGATGACATCAAACACACACTGTTAGTTCTTTCTCTCTCTCATAAATCTCTTTTCTGCTTCTTAAATCTATTCATTTAGGGAAGTTGCCATTTAGAATTCACATTGCAGTATGTGTGTGTGTGCGTGCATGTGCGCCTGGCTATCTGCCTGTCTGTCTGTGTTTATCTCTTTGTGTATGTTTGTCTGCATGCGCATGTATGTGTGTGTGTGTGTGTGTGTGTGTGTATGTCTGTCTGTCTGTATGTGCATTTGTTTGCATATGCGTGTGTCTGTCTGTGCGTTTGTTTGTGTGTACACGTGTGTGCGTGCGTGCATCTGTCTGAGTTTCAGATGCCCACCCCCAGACATCAAAACAAGTTCTACAAACCAATGCAACAATAATGGCCAATCATGCTCATCATATCTACTATGAGTCTGCACAACCCGCTCTCTGGCGGCATGGGAATATTATTCATGAGGTAAACAAAACATGAGCTCGGTTAAATGCAGTCACATTGGTGGAAACACAATCTGCTTAGCATGTAGGCGTGTTTATTTGTTTTTGCGGTTTCAGCTGCATGTGTCTGCAGCCGACGACATGACCCACATGGTGCCACTTAACGGGTTTATGTCGAGTGTTGAACTGCATGACTGTGAACCACACACACACACACACACACACACACACACACACACACACCCCGGGACCAGCCCCTGGAGGTCAGGCCTTGAGAAAAGTGTTCTTGGCAAAGAAAACACAGCATCTTTGTTGCGTGAGCGGTGTAAGTCCCAGGCCAGCCATTGTTGAGCTGTTTAATTTACTCCCTAGTTTATCAGACGTGTGGAGGAGTGGTGGGTGGTGGTGGAAGTGGGGAATAAGTTGACAATTTCAGTCCTGCTTGTGTTCGACATGTTCAGCAGCGGCCATTTCCTCTTCATTTCCCTTCCACAATATTTTCCCAGGGCCCACCTGAGACCCCTCCCCTGGCAACGGGCCCATCTGAGACCCCTCCCCTGGCAACGGGCCACGGAGCCAAACCAAACACTCAAGGTGGTGTTGGTGTATTCCCCAGAGGGGGTGGAGGTCTAAATTATTAAAACAGATACCACACACACACACACACACACACACACACACACACACACACACACACACTCATGTGGTCCTTGACTTCAGGTGTGGACGTCGGCCAAACAACGGAGCATTAAGTGCCAAAACATCTTTCTATCACAGCTCTTCTCTACCAGAGTGACAACATTAACGAATGTGGTGTCTTTGGCAAAAGTTTCTTCCCCTGCTTCTGTTTCGTGTTCATTAGCGCGTCGCAAATCGACTCGCAACTGCATCATGCCACCGACTGAATGGGAGTGTGCTGATGCCCAAGTATTGCAGTGCGGCAGTATTTCAAAGAATAAAGTATGGTATATGAGACACTTGAGCACCTTATCAGCACATTTCCGACCTTTTTGTCAGTCGGGGAAAGTACAAAGTACCGATAAAAAAAAATATAATTAGAGAAACGGCTCATTCAATGCCGTACCCTTTCCAAAAATCGACTGAACAGGAAAACAATGTTCTTGATCACGGTGTAAAATAACAACAGCTAATTAAGCCATGTTTAAGCACCAAGTGTTTTGGTGGGAAGGTACAACGAATTAAACACACCTATGGGAGGCAGAGCTCATGCTGGGGCACTTCAGGGTTTAGCTCCGATCCTCATTGGGGTGTTAGTGAGGGAAACAACAACAACAAGCTATGTTCGCCTTCAGAGGACGAAATGTCCATTGTCCATTTGTTTGGTGTGTTTGTCTGTGTGTGTTGCTATGTGAGTGTGTGCATGCCTGTGTGTCTTTCTGGGTATGTGTGTGTGTGTGTACAAGGACAAGCCTTGTGGCGCCCTGTCTGATTGCACTGCAGGCTCGTTGACATTGGCATTGGCAGAGACGGTTAATTGGATGATGGAGCTCTCGATGGGATTTGATTGGATGAGGAGATGAGGGGAGGGGCAGGGTGGGGCTGGGCGCAATGTCACCTTACAAGCAACAACTGGTCTCTTTCTGACACACACACACACACACACACCCACATGAAACAGTGTATGGCTCTTGGTTTTGGATTTAACGGCATAACCCAGAGGACAGAAAGTATTGCATTGTTAACAACTACAAGTTGCTGGCTTGGCATTAACCACTCACACACACACACACACACACACACACGCACACTCTGCCTGCACAGCAAGACCGTTTGATATTGTGTGTGTGTGTGCTTGCGATACAATAAGTAACACATGGAGAGGGAGAGAGAGAGAGGCTGACAGATGTTAATTGTCCATTTAAACAGTGATCTGCTGCCAAACACTAATGGGATATTATGGACTGTTGGAAACACTCTAAGGTAAAATGTCAGAACACACAAACTCTTGTTTTGGAGAAGGAGGAACAGCGCACCCAATGATCCATCTGTTTATCTGTATTTCTATGTTCCATTCGTCTCTCTCTTTCTGTGTTTTGGTGTGCATATGTCCATCTGTCACCTATTAGTCATGTTTATCTCTATAACTTACCTCTGTGTCGTTCAGTCTGTATAATTCTATCTGTCATCAACTAGTCAAATCTATCTCTCTATACCTGTCTCTCTGTCTCTTTGTCCGTCTACCTGTCAGTCAAGCTTTGCCCGTCTCACCCTCCGCTCCTGCAGCTGTCACAGTTCTAGGATTACCGGTGTGGACAGCAACAGAAAGAACCTCTTACAATCTATTACCAAACGCTCAGTTCATTCCCCTGATAAGTTCATTAAGCTTGTGTTTCAGTGTACACATCGCAGGGGTTAACTGCGTTTGTGGTCCCACGGATGGGCGAAAAATTGTGTTTAAACGGGTTTAAAAGCATTAGTGGGCGCACAGCTGCCGTGAACGTGTTTATCTCCCAGCGCAGTTCAAATTGAATCTCGCGGCCATGCAATATTGATCAAACCGCTGTGTTTACAGAGATATTCATTGGCAATGACATGTTCTCTCCACCCCGGGTCTGCTATAGCCTACCGCCCCCAGACTGTTTACCATCTGTGGTGACAAGGCTACGCTGTCGCTAACCAGATGCTAGCTGTTGTCCGACGGTGCCCGGGTTTATTTGTGTGTGCGTGCATTTGCACCGTTGTTTGCGCAGTCGGCAGCAGAACGAAAACAAATATCATTCGCGTTTACTCATTATTTTCGCGTGCGATTATCTCGAGTAACATTTTGCAGAAAATATAAAGTCAACACATGAAATGCAGCCGTTGCCAAGACACAAACACCAACGTTGTTGTTGCCGCTGATTATTGTTCCTTTGTGTGTGTTGGCTTGTTGTTGTGTATCCGTGGCGACATCTCTCCCGGGCCCTCTGGCTGTTTGAATAGCCACTGTCCCGCCTGCTTATCTACCTAGTTGTCTGATCCTTCTCTCAGTCTCTCCATCCATCCATTCATCAATCTATACACCCTTCCTCTTCCTGTATGTTTCACATGATCACAGTTTGAATCCGCAATGCATTTGTAAAATGCATTTATATATAAATGATTATGAGAGGAACCCCAGTCACTCAGACTCGAGGATCTGACCAGATATTGTCATGTGTTGGGAAACATTGTCTCTGCTTTTCAGGGACGGAATTGGCCCCTGGCTCCTGGAAACGGGAGGGCCACTGTATGTGCGTGCGTGCATGTGTGTGGCTGGGTGGGGGAATACATACTGTTATCTACTGAAGGAGGGCAGGTTTCGGCAGCGCTGTGTTCAGCAAAGCCCCCCCAGGCAAAGGTAAAAGGATTCCAAGAATTCATCTATTGAACCTTACCGTTCAACGTCAACTTGTTTTTGAAGCAGAAATCCTGAATGCCCCACACACACACATGCGTACACATGCACACGCACGCACGCCCATGCCCACACACAAACATTTATCTTCCAGCGAGCTCATTAGCTCTGATTGGCGTCTGGTTTTCAGAGTCCCTCCACATCTGAGAAAAGTGGGGTTTGAACTAACTGCAGATGGAATCTTGTGATTTTAGGGGATCGCGGCTTTCCTCGTGGAAGGCTACGACCGAAGTGATAGTGATTGGTTTGTCATGTTGCACTCAGATGGGTGTTCATGGGTCTTTTTGTTGTGGAAAAACCCCAAGTCCCTTGGTGAGTTTAAAGACTTCATATTTAACATTTCAATGCGCGACCGCTAAGTTTAGCTGCAAATGTTTTTTCGCTACCAGTGAAATCTTGGTGCTGACTCAACAGCCATAAATGTTATTTATTTGGCACATCGTGGCCTGAACTTGAACTTCCAAACTGACATGTCTACATCAAGAGTTCACTTTTTGCCAAAGATCTGCCTCATACACGGGAACGGATGTTGCAGGAAAAGCCAATATATTTGCAAGAGCATCAGCCTTATATAGCCCACTTGATAGACAAGAGGTCCCTTTTAAATCAGTGTTCACGTCTCTGGACCGCCTCGCTGGTTGCCAACCTTTTACATGGAATGACATCTGCCTTCTTGGGATAAACAGTATTTTTAGGTTGCTCTTCTTGGCCTGGGAATATTCCTCGGCGCAGTACTCACGTTGTGATGCCGGGAATTTGACTCATTCCAAAGATAAAGATAACACAAAGACAAAGATAAGCAACATATTTCCGAGACACTTTTGATACAAGAAGCATGGCTGATCCGACACTGAATATGGCTTTAAACACACACAGTGTGCTACGGCTGTGTTCACCTTTTGAAACATCTCAAGCATGAAACACCCGTGGTGAAAACATGCTATGCTTACGAAATGGCGACACACCATCCCGCCAGACTGCGACGGTCGCTTGTTATTTCTCCCAGAGCGTGTTTACAGAAGCTAAAGCTCTTTTACTGGAACGGAGATCTTCTCCCTTCAACCTGACTGACGAGACGTGGAACACATTTAGCACGTCCAGCCACCTTCACTGGCACTGGAAACCGCTTTGAAACACTTCGAGCCACCATCACCACCAGAAACAAACACGTTACATTATAAACCAGCTTTACCAACTAAAAAGTAATTGTTGCAATGATAAACCGCTGTTGAAACTTCCAACCACCTTTAACGCGATACACAATCTTACCATAAACCATATAAATGACTTTAACTGCAGAAAACAAATTGATGCCATTGTAGACCCCCATTAACCTCAGAACTCATCCTCAATAATATAACGCTTGAGAAACATAAACGGCATTCGCTACGATAAACCACCTTTAATATAATAAACCACCTTTAATATAATAAACCACCTTTAATATAATAACCCCCCCTTGTTATAAACCACCTTAACCACATTGAACAACATTTGAAGCACCGCTAAAAGCCAACTTCAGAACTATAAACCACAGGAAGAATGTCGCATCAGCCAGTTTATTGCACAGTTTATTGTTGCTGGAGTGTGTGTGTGTGTTGCTTGGTTTAACCTGAGGTGCATTGATTAGCCAATTAATGCACCAAAGTTGTGCAGCCTCACCCACCTGAGGCCCCAGATTCTAAGCAGCCTGACTGGGGCCTCAGGTGAGGCAGCTTAAACCAGACACCCAGCAGACACCCAGCAGAAACCCAGCAGACACCCAGCAGACACCCAGCAGACACCCACCCACCCTTTTACACCTTTTTCTCATATTTTAGTACCGGCGGTGACAAAATGGCATACAGTAGTACTATGACATATTTTACAATGTTTCAAACAACAAGAGCAAAGCGATTGTGGGTTCACTTACTGTAATGTGTATGTGTCAGGGTTTCTATGCTCACTGTCTGTGTTCCTCCACACTGGCACAGAACATGCCTCAAACTGCAGCGCCGACAGAATGCATGCTGGGAGCTCACTTAGACAACGTCGTCGGGGGACACAAAAGGCCATGTCATCCTCCTCCTCCTCCTCCTCCTCCTCATGTGTGTGTGAAGACTTCACCAACAGGACGTCTGTGTCCGTGTGAGTCAAATGTCAAAATCATTACGCTAATCTTCTGTTCAGGTAAAGAAACAGAAGAGGGGTGTGTGCGTGTGACTGTGTGTGTGTCAGTTTCCAGGGGATATTATCATATCATCATCATATTAGCCAACATGTCTGGTAGTAAGCCTGTGTAAGTGCTGGTGTGTTCTCACAGGACAGACAGAGACCATGGGATAATATTGACTGAAAACGTTATCAGCTTGGGTAAATACAAGAATTACTTTAACAAACTTTGCCGAGTTGTTGCTTTGCCATTCCTCAAATAGTTATCATTGCGTGACAGAAGGCCAATGTTTTGTGCTAATAAAAGTACTGCGGTTTATTTTATGTTCCTTACAACGCAACTACACATACACTTTTACGTACGAGTCATGTTCTCACACACACTGCCTCCTTTTCACCAGATTAGTCTAATCATTTTGGCATTTGAATGAGGACACACACACATATCTCTCTCTCTCTCTCTCAACTGTAAGCAATTAGCATCACAAGACTAGCGTTGCATCACATATGTCCAACACCCGTGTCTTTCATAATGTGGGGTTAAGTGCCGTCGATTAGCAGACACTTTTACCCAAATAAACTCCCGGTGAATTCAGACACATGATGCCATCGATGAGGCACGTAGGGATGCCTAGAGTGGTAGGCTGCAATCACTCACTCTCTCCGTCTCGTTTATTCTAGTCATCATCTGCCGTGCGATACCTGTCTGTCTGCCTACAAACCTCAGAAGATAATGATTCCCTGAACGGTGAGTTTTGCCCGATGCCAGGTCTGCTCACTTTGGTGTTAATCTGTCCCAAGCTTGTGTGAACAAGCACCCAAAGCCTAACACACACACGCACAGACAGACAAACCCACATACACACGCAGAGCCACAAACATGAACAAACTTGACAACAATGATGAACCAGAATGACACCATTAACACTCACATCCAACCTCCACGTCAAATCCAAAGGAAAATGTGCGGGGGACAAACTAAGACTGACACCTGACGACAATTAGTATTATTGAACATGTGGCTGATTAGCTCATTGGTGCAGGGTCACCCCAAGAACTGGAGCGACGCTGTATCGAGCGGCTCGCCGGAGAGATGGATGCGGATACCAAGGAAACACGCAAACAGTTAGATGCTAATCACAGTTTTCCCTTAGCAATGGAGTACAGAACAGAAATATATAAATATAAAACACATTAAATGTAAAAACAAAATAGACAAAGCGAAAGAGAGAAGAAAGAGAAAAGGCAGGTAAAAAATGACGCTTGCTCTGAAAGATGACCCACTGCATCGAACGATGGTCGTGAACACTTTATGGAACACAGCGGATGTAACCCTCCATCTGTGTGGGCTGTGCCCCGGACACACGTCTTGATGGAAATGTCTCTTCTTGGTGTGTTTTGTGGGCTGCCTGAGCTCATCGCCTGATTGGACGAGTCAGTCCGTGTTACGACAGCAACACATGGGGGCCATCCCCCGAGCCCCCTAGGTCTAGCCTGAAACTCTCCAAGATTAGATCTGATGTTAAATGTGTGCAGAGATTACTACAAAGAACAAAGGCTTGTCTTTATCAGGTTACAGAGTTGAACATGATTTTAACAAGCATTAGGGTAAGATGAAACAATATTAAACAATGAGGAATGAGGTATTATATATATATATATGTATATATATGTGTATATACATTTTACAAGTCCTGGTCTGTGGGCAATTAATGTGCAGAAAGGTCCAATTCAAAACCAAGTGATTCAATCAATATGGTTCAATAAATATGAATCAATCAACCAATATTAAAAAAGATGTTGAATCTACAGAGCTACTGAGGGCCGTTGGTGACAGATGTGACTGACAGAAGTGAAAGTCTCAGCATGCCACACTGTTTGTCCCACTATGCTTCATCTGAGACCGCCACTCAAGGGGAGGAGGAGGAGGAGGAACCATGAGTGGGCGGGGCCTGTTGTCTATATTTGTCTATATTTATGGATATACAGTATATGTGTGCGTGTGTGTGTGTGTGTGTGTGTACATGCTTCTATGTTTGTCTATGTGCAGGAAGAGTTTTGGGATGTGGTCCAAACTTGAGGGTGAGAGAGAGAGAGAGAGAGAGAGAGCAAAGGCTGAGATGATGTATTTCCTCATCAATGTTCCTTAAAGGTTATGCACCAATTTGGCAGTAGCACATTCCTTGTTTGTAAAAACTATGGCCAAAGAAGCTCATTCTGATTCTGTTTCATTTTTATGTGGCGCTCTTCTCATATTTTGGCTGGACGACAACTATTTGGTAATTGTCTTTGTACTCAATGTCTGTTTAATGGCAGGTATTTACCGACTGCATCTGTTCCAGTTGCAACAGGTTTTACAACAGATCCACTACAGCCTTCCTCCTCCTCCTCCTCCTCCTCTTCTCCCCCTCTCCTTCCTCCTCCTGGCTCTCAATCTTTCTTTCCTGCCAGTCACTCTAACCACATGCTTTATCGGCAGGAAATATTTTAATAAAATTCATTCCAAGGCGTATTTGCCTGTTCCTGATGTCAAACGACTGTCACAATCAGAACGTTATACGGAAACACAAACACTGGCACACCTTCCCAATCCCACTAGCGTTCGCTGCAATGGATTTTTTAATGCAAAAACATGCTTCACAATTTAAAATGCAGGCCTGCCCCGGGTTATGATGAGAAACTAAAAGTCAACAATTAGCTAAGTCAACCCCCGCCTCGTGGAAAGTAACCGGGGCTTGTGTCGCCGCTGGCGGCAAAACTATCGAGCAACACGCATATAAGGAAATTAACAAAGACGATGACGATTGTAGAAAAATCTATATGAATCATCAAAGAGTGCTCCAAGGGTCACAGAGCACGCTAGTTCATCTTACCCACTCTTATCTCACAATAGTTGCGGCATTATTTGCACAGAAACAGAAACCACATTGGATCATTGATTTCATTTCTGAATTCCTGATTTCACGTACAAAACCACATTGCTGTGTCGAGCGACCAACTGTCATCACAGCAGCTCGACTGTACGCTCAGCAACAGCCTAAGTGTGTAGCGTAAGGAGCTACAAATATATATATATATAGTCTCATATGTTTCAGTTATTCAGAAGACAAATGCTACCAGTGAGCACCCTTTATTGACATTGTCTAAACTGGGATTATGGCTGCAGGAAATAGTGAGTCACTTCACACATACTGTACGAGCGATCTAAAGTCATGCAAAGATGAGCAGGATGTCACAGGATGTTCGTGAGAACAAGTGGTCTCCTCTGAGTGATTTATCTCAGAGGGTAAGTGTTGTTTCTGTAAGCTGCTGTACCGACGGGTCGCCTGGGAATAAATCAAACAGAGCGCAGTTGCATTAGCAGCCCCTTCATCCTTTGGCTGACAGCGCTGTTGCCAACCGTGAGCATAGAAAAGGTATAGAAAGACCACACCAGGGCCACTGCTGGCACATTTTTTGCCAAAGATAAGTCCGGGCCAATCCCCCCGGCAGGATAAACACGCCTGCTGTGATGTTTTGTACGCAGCCTCCATCAATCTCATAGGGACACGTCTTGTAAACCGCTGTGATGACATTTGCTTGGTGTACGATTTGAGCTGTTGCATACTGTTGGCATGCTAGTAGATGGAGGGAAAACAATTATGGATGATGAATGTATTTTGATTTGTATGCCTGTAGTTTCATGTAGATATGTCGCTGATTTGTGATTTTGAGGCCTTAGTTATGGTCTTTAACATTATCAGAGTCAAAACTTTAATGTCATAAAGTCTATGTTTCTTCAGGTCGTATCATCTCTGATCCTCAAGGTGAAACATCCAATTGTCTGTGGTGCCTTAGATGCTACTTCCTAAAATTGTACCATGTGGCCCTCATGGCCAATCACATGGTACCGCATAAATACAGAAAAGGTCACTCGAGACTAGTTGTTTGCATTCGTCTCGGACTGGTGTTGCTCAATAAACAAATGTGAACACACATATCCCACGCACAGATGTGAAAGCCATTCTCTGCATACTTCAACCAAGCGGAGCACTGAGGCAGAAACTTTGTTCATGCAGTGATGGCGTTCTTTCGAGGCGTGCCTCGAGTGCTAACCACCCCGCCGACCATCTTGGTTGCTGTGGAACCGTTCCCGTGGTAACGGCAACAACAACAACAACAACAGATGATATGCTCGATGGTTAAGGGGATGTTGTCCAAGGGTGGAGGGGTGGTGGTGGTGGCTTAAGCAAGGCAGCGTGCCAATTCTGTGGAAAGCGACCAGAGTGGATTCTCACCAACCCTACACAGAGACGGACTGTCTACCACCGTCCGGCCCACTCCAGATGTGTGGCTGCTGCTGCCGAAGCGGGGGGTGGGTTTGGGGGGGAGGGGTTGATAGCGGATGTGAGGGATGAGATGGAAATGGAGAGACCCTGAGGGAGACATTGTTACAATACAGGAGATTAAAGTGTGGAGTGTGTTTTTGCAATGCGTGTAAAGTGTGCGTGTGTGTCTGTGTGTGTCTCTGTGTGTCTCTGTGTGTTCATGCGCACGGAACGACCTCGTATGATTTATCTCTCCCAGAACATAAACACCACCATGTAGCCTATTCAAGTCTTTTTCCATAAGTCTTTCAACCATTGTTCCTTATTTCTGCCCATCTCTCATGCAATCCCTCCATTTCCACGCAACATCTGTTTCATTTGTGTGTGTATGTGTTGTGTGTGTATGTGCACGCGCATGCATATGAGTGTGTATGTGAGCATGCATGTGCGCATGCTCGTGTGTCTAGGCGTGTGTGTGTGGGTTCTATGAGGAAAGGCGTGTAACAGAAGCAGAGGATTTGGCAGATGGGATTTGCTGCGGGGAGGAGTCCCTGACACATGTTTCACATTCTGACACATGTGTCACACACACACACACACACATACACACACACACGCCCCCCAGTCACATGACCTGGACTCTGTCCATTCAGTAGGTTTCCTCCTCTCCATCACGCCAGCTAACCTACTCTATCTGGGTCCCGCCAGCTAACCTACTCTCTCTGGGTCCCGCCAGCTAACCTACTCTCTGGGTCCCGCCAGCTAACCTACTCTCTGGGTCCCGCCAGCTAACCTACTCTCTCTGGGTCCCGCCAGCTAACCTACTCTCTCTGGGTCCCGCCAGCTAACCTACTCTCTCTGGGTCCCGCCAGCTAACCTACTCTCTCTGGGTCCCGCTAGTTCTTAACTCCTGGGCCTCAACTCTAAACCCATCTGAACCGAGTGCTGAACTTTGTGTGCCTCAGTCCTGTTCTATTACAGTCCAATGTGCTTAAAACATGAAGGCCTTCTACAGCACGCTCCAAATCCTTTTGTTTGCACTAACCCTGACCCTAACCCTTGCACTCAGTAGGCTTAAGAGTGATTAAAGACCTTCTGAGGCCTCTGAAGTTTGTTAAAAGCCATCTAAAAATGTTTTAAGCCCTTCTGCATCTTTCATTTATATTTTTTTTGTACATATCTATCAATTACATTTCCCCTTTTTTTCTTTTCCTTTGTAAAACTCTACACATTGCCTTGTGTTTGAATGGGGATATATCAATACGCTTGTCTTGCCTTCTGAACTGGTTTTAAGACCTTCAATAGCATGTTTTAAGTCATTCCAACATTCCAACATTCAAGTCCTTCCCAGCACGTCTGATTCCAAAGCGTTTTCGAGGCGTCCCGAGGTCTTCTAGGCGGTGGGAGGGAAGAGGGGACGGCGCGTGCATTCCTGCTCTCATGACTGACAGTTTATCTCCCTGTGTGTCCAACAGCTCTCAGTGACCCTCAGTGACTCAGAGCCCTGCAGAGAACTTCAATCACCTGCCTTACCTTGGTTGGTGTGTGTGCGGTAGAGAGAGAGAGAGGCAGAGAGAGCGAGAAAGAGTGCTTGGCGGTTGGAGGAGATGGGGTGTTTGGACGACTGTGGTTTTTCACAGTGAAAGTAAACCGGATAGTGCAAGGGTGTGTGTGTGTCTGTGTGTGTGTGTGTCTGTGTGTGCACGTGTCCTTGTGATAACTACTGACATGTGCTGGCGCCACAGAACCATCTTTGTTTTGAACGTGTGCTAATTTGGTTAAA
>OMOU01090454.1:0-11214 GCA_900312585.1 Malacocephalus occidentalis
TGTGTTTTCTGTAAATATGCTAAATGTTGAGCTACCATTACAAAATATATGCGTATGTGTTTTAAAGCTGAGCTAGCATAATGATTTTTTCATATTTTGTATCTGTGTGCTAAGGGTGAGCTAGCATAATATTGAGGTTCTGTGCGCTAACATTGAGCCGGCATAACATTTGTGAACATGTGTGAACAGGGAATTAGTAGAAGAGCTCCATCCGTTGATGAAAGAAGCCCTGGAACGTAGACCAGAGGTAAAACACAGACACACACACACACACTTTCATCCAACACAACAAATCATTACTCTCCGACAATAGAACAATTGACAACCTTGGGCTGCTCTTGATTCAGCCAACAATTAATGCACTGGCATCAATGAAAACACCAATAAATCAGGTGTTACAAAGTGCAGTCATAGACTTAATGAGTGTGTGTGTGTTGAGCCCTGCCTCTCTCTGTCCTCCTTTGTTCCCCAGAATAAAAAACGGCGTGAGAGGAGAGATCTACTCCGGCTTCAACTGCTGCGCATTTTCGAACTGCTGGCGGACGCAGGAGTGATCAGCGACAGGTAACGCGCGCGCACACCAACACACACACATGCAGTCACATTGTCAGGGTTTGAGCTGGAGGTGAAGCCGATTGCAGAGAAGATAAGGACACTCACAAGCAGGTGCAAATAGTTTTATGAAATCCTCCAAAAACACAGACATACATTCAACAAGGCAGGCAGTAACAGTACAACAGGGACAAATGCATGCGGAGGCAAAGGAACCCCCAACTAGGGAACACAGTGACTGGGAGCGCAGGTGAACCAAATGACTCACCGTCAAAACAGGTGCCCTCCATTTGACTTAGCAACGATCCGTCTTGCCCTCCAGCACCAATGGCGCGCTGGAGCGCGACTCGCTGGCGCTGGGGGCCTTGTTCCTGGAGTACGTGGACCTGACGCGCATGCTCCTGGAGGCGGAGAATGAGAAGGAGCTGGACGTCCTCAAGGACATCCGAGCCCATTTCAGCGGCATGGTGGCCAACCTCATCCAGTGTGTCCCCGGTACGTGCAATCCCTAAACCTATCGTCCACTATGATCCATATGATGTACAGCAGCAATAGTCATTGCTCACGACCCGGTCAATACCTCGTCAATAGACACAGACCCCAGCCGTTGTACAATGTCATTGATTACACAGTGATAAAATACCCTCTATCAGTGTTGTACCAATAATATCATCATAATAATATAACACTGCATTTTTCAGTGCAGTATTATAAAGATTATGACTGAGTAATGTATATTAGCATAACAATAGATGTAAACAACTTGCAGTGGTACTGTCCATTTGTTTTGCAAAGCCTTCAATCACAGTTACAGTACAGTGACACAGTTATAATGATATCCTCCTAACCCTAACCCCCCCCCCACACACACACACACACACACCCCAAAGAGCATGAAAAACTGCATACATCAAGGAAGAAACCTTGAGAAGGAACACAGTAAATGTCTTAAGAAATAATGTACTGCAGTTCAGCTCACTCTTTCAACCTCTCCTTCTTTCTCTCGCCCCCTCTCTCTCTCTAGTCCACCACAGACGCTTCCTCTTCCCCCAACAGTCTCTGAGGCATCACTTGTTCATCCTCTTCAGCCAATGGGCCGGCCCGTTCAGCATCATGTTCACGCCGCTGGATCGCTATAGCGACCGCAACCACCAGATCACACGCTACCAGTACTGCGCTCTGAAGGTACTGAAACACAATTCACAGCAGGAATACACACACTTTCATTTTCAGCGTCAAGCTACAGAATACAAAGTTTAGAACAAATCAAAGGAGTGCGACACGAGTGAAAACAAGTGCAGACTGAGGCCAAGTGATTCGAGTTCCACTTTCACGCCATATTTCTGTCCTCAAGGCGATGTCGGCGGTGCTTTGCTGCGGGCCCGTGTTCGACAACGTGGGCCTGTCCAACGACGGCTACCTCTACAAGTGGCTGGACAACATTCTGGCCTGCCACGACCTCCGGGTACCCAGAACCCTCTCTGTCTCACCCTTAACCGTGTGAATATTTGGATCAGGTTGAATATGCCTGTCTCTGTGTCAGCCAAGTGATTGATTGATTTGGGAGAGTTCATCTCGCCTGTCAATTACAGGCACGTGAAATGCAACACTAAATGGCAGAGAAACTGAAGGAGAGTGGGAGGGTGGGAGTGAGGAAGGAGGGTCTACTCACTAGACCTTTAAGTAGATGTGACTTAAGACTGTTAATGTTGTCAACATTAACCAAATATTTATTATGACCCCAGGTTTACATATTTGACTCTGTGTGTGGCCATGGCTTCACACATAGCATGCCATTGTGGCGATTCTGCACTGGGTTTTAATGCGTTACTGTGCTGTACTGCGTTGCTGTGTTCTGTAGGTTCACCGTCTGGGCTGTGAGGTGGTCATCCTGCTGTTGGAACTGAACCCAGACCAGGTGAACCTGTTCAACTGGGCCGTGGACCGCTGCTTCACCGGGTCCTACCAGCTGGCATCAGGCTGCTTCAAGGCCATCGCCACCGTCTGTGGGAACAGGTGAGCGAGAGTCATTTGGTTCCACCCAACAGGTGAGCGAGAGTTATTCGGCACAACCAAGCGGGTGAGGATTATTTTGGTTCAACAAAATCATTTATTTAGAGTTTCCATGGACATTTTGTTATTATTTAACTGGTGAAACATTTTATTTAAAAGAATAAAATAAAACCTTACATCTCAATGGAACTTTAGCTGGTAAAATCCTTGACATGATGGGCTTCCTCCAATTGAAAGTCCCCTTCCCTCACTGTTGACTTCTGAGTCAACTCCACAGCAGAATAGCTGACTTCAGCGTGTTTGTTGGAACAGGCATCCATGACTCATGCCGTGTGCTGAATGCAGATTGGCTCTTGTTTGCAGGAATTACCCATGTGACCTCATTACCTTGCTCAACCTGGTGTTGTTCAAGGCCTCCGACACCAGCAGGGAAATCTATGAGATCTCCATGCAGTTGATGCAGGTACATGCACACAATACACACACACATGCACGCACACATACACACACGCACATACTTAAGTGCTCTCCATAGTTCTTTCACGTCATTTTTCTCAATGGCATTATTATATGTGGGGTTGTGTGTGGCATGTCTAGGTGCTGGAGTCCAAGCTGTGTGTGTCCTCCAAGCGGATGGTGGAGCAGAAGCCCGGCAACATTCTGTATGGCACCCATGGGCCCTTGCCCCCCCTCTACAGCGTTAACCTGGCCCAGCTGTCCAACCAGCTGGCCAGCATGTACCCTGAGCTCACCCTGCCTCTGTTCTCAGGTACACACACACACACACCTGGGACCATCACACATATCCTATAGGATGCTACACATCTGTAGTATGCATGCTTTAGAAAGACACATGTGCACCACACACACCACATGATACTGTAATGTACACACTCAATACAATACAAATGGATCACCCGACAACTGCACACACAATAGGATAGTCCACATCTGCAGCAGTCCGATCACAGTATCGGGCAAAATAATTGCCATGGTGATGGAGCCCTAATGGAACAGAATGGATTCAGTCAATGAATGCACTTGTCCCTGCTGTTGTCCACAGAGGTGAGCCAGCGTTTCCCCACCACCCATCCCAACGGCAGGCAGATCATGCTGTCCTACTTACTGCCTTGGCTCAGCAACATTGAGCTGCTGGACACAGGACTCCTACCGCCCGCCTCCAGCCCCTGCACCCCAGACGAGGAGCATCGGAGCCGGGCGCACAGCCTGGGCCTGTCCCCCTGTCTGCGGGGCAACGGCTGGGGTTCCTTGCAGGCCACGTCGCTGGTGTTGAACAACCTGATGTTCATGACAGCCAAGGTACGCCGATGATTGATTGTTTGATGTGTTCAAGATTCAAGACGTTTTAT
The DNA here is from genome assembly GCA_900312585.1 of Malacocephalus occidentalis. NCBI lineage: Eukaryota > Metazoa > Chordata > Actinopteri > Gadiformes > Macrouridae > Malacocephalus > Malacocephalus occidentalis. The sequence goes on from OMOU01090454.1 coordinate 3,936, forward strand.
TACATGCAACTCTCTACATGTGCAGTGAAATGAAAAGTGGAAATACATTTGGAGAGATCAGAATATAACGTTTACAGTATTTACAGCAAAAACAGCAGCAGGGATGCATATGCAGCAGGACACAATAATCATCTAAGCTTGTCTTTAAGGATGAAACCAGCCATACTTTTGAGGTAGACACATGTTTTTGCTCTGCAACCAATGTGCATGGTGGCTCAGTGGTTAGCACTGCCAGGAGGCCCAGGGTTCAAGTCCTGCCCGTGAGGCAAGCCAAGGGCACCACCACTGCTCCTAGTGTAGCATGGGTTCAATGCAGAAAATACATTTCCCCCACCAGGATTAATAACGCTTACACCACCTTCCTCTACTCGTGAGAGGGCGCCTGGAGGAAGGGTTAGGCTAAATACAATGACATACTGTAATTATACTTCTATTATCCCACGCCTTCCACCTGAACCATGACCTCTCTCTTCCTGTTGTCCTTACCGCCTCAATTATCTGCTATTATTTACCGTTTGACCGTTCCTTTTATTGGGAACCGGTAGAACCCTTGACGAGAGACAAAGTACCACCGCCTGTGCTCATTGCGTCGTTCCGTGTGTCAGTATGGGGACGAGGTGCCCGGGCTGGAGATGGAGAACGCCTGGAACGCGCTGGTGTCCAACGAGCGCTGGAGCAACAACGTGCGCGTGGCCCTGCAGTTCCTCATCAGCCTGTGCGGTGTGAGCAGCGACACCACGCTGCTGCCCTACGTGAGTGCTGGAGACCGTGAGACTCCGAGGCCTGCCTCTGTTATATTTGAGTGGGAAATACGCTGCACTCAAGCACTGTTGTGCTTGTTGTATTCGCCCCCCAGACTTACATGCATTCTACACACATGCCTACATTATGATGTTGTGATTTGTTGTACGATACCGTGGATCGTAGCATGAATCAAGCGAGACTTGGACACGTCCAGACCCCGTGGATGCAGTGCAGTGGATTCGAAGCAGCGCTGTTCATAAAACAGCACGCATCTGTTTGTTTGTTTTGTTGTGATTGGATGTTGTTTTATGTGCGGTTGTAAATCCGTCGGGTGTCTGCACAATGTTGTAACGACGGCAACCTTCTGCGTGTGTGTGTGTGTGTCTGTGGACGCGTGGGTACATTGTGTGTGCGCGCATGGCAGATTAAGAAGGTGGTGGTGTACCTGTGCCGTAACAACACCATCCAGACCATGGAGGAGCTGCTGTTTGAGCTGCAGCAGACGGAGCCCGTCAACCCGGTGGTGCTCCACTGCGACAACCCGCCGTTCTACCGCTTCGCCGCCAGCAACAAGGCCTCCGTCTCGCACACAGGTCAGAGGTCAAACTGCCCGGCCAGTCAGCTGGCCCCGGGCGACAAAAAGGCAGGGGGTGATGTGATATGTTTGGTATCTGAGTGCTTTGGTTTGAAGCACTCGTCTCCAGATTCATGGGATTGGAGACACTTAAATCACATTGGATTGTTTTGTTTATGACCAGGGACATAAATCTATAGTGTTGGCTTGCCAAAGATGCCACATCATTTTAATCACTGGAGAAGCCCCCATGTAATGACAACCACATTTCACTAATCACAGTCAATGTCAAATCATATGATTCCCTCTCATGGTTGTGGTTGCCACGGGCAACTGGGAGGGGTACAATTAGTTTCAGAGTGTGTGACAGTGTTGTCTTGCTGTGCAGGCACCACATCCAGCAGCAACACGGTGGTGGTGGGTCAGGAGAACTTCCCGGACACCGATGAGACCAAGCTGGCGCGGGAGAGCGAGGAGAGGTCAGTCAGTTGACATGTGAAAACCCCACCTCTGTCCCTGATTCAGTCTAAGGGGGCACTCTCACATCAGCTACAGTGACACTCAACCACATGCATCTGGTTGAGTGTGCACCGGGTGGTTTCATGACCATGACCATAGCAGGCTAGCTGGTTTGGAACCAGGCACTGAGCTAGCAGGCTAGCTTGGCAGACTGAAGTGACAATTGATGAGAATGATGTGTGATTTCTATCTGCAGGGCCAGAGCTCACAGTCGCCTGGAATCACGTTACAGCAACAGTTCAGGAGGATCCTACGAGGACGAAAAGAGTAAGCTACACACACACACACACACACACTGTATGGACACACACATGCACACAGAAAGTGTTTTGTAAAGGCAGCAGCAGTACATATTTTTCCCACACCAGTAGACTTTCCACTGAGGCTGTGATAAATATTAGCCTCCTCCACCGTGCTGACAGAAGCCTTGATGAGGTCGGGATGACAGGAGGTCATCACAGCAGAACACACAAGAACCCTTGGCTGTCAACATCTACTGTGAGGGATGACCGCTCCAACAAGCCATTACAAACACACCGAGAGTCACACGCACAGAAACACCGTCTCACATCCAAACCAAACACACAAGGGGGGTTATGCAGAGTCCAAGTGAACTCTGAACGGGTGGGTCTTGAGTCTCTTGTGGAAGCTGCTGAGTGACTCTGCTGTCCTGACAATGGGACTCCTGACATTGGGACAGCCTCATAGGCCAGTGTCTTGAATCTAATGCGATTACCATGAACCAGTGGAGGTCGCGGAAGAAGGGGGTAACATGGGCACATTTTGTTAAGTTGAACACCAGGTGCTGCGTTCTGGGTGGGTTGTAAGGGTTTGATTGCGGAGGCAGGGAGTCCAGCCAGGAGAGAGTTGCAGTAGTCGAGTAGCTTGGACCAAGATCTGTGCTGCTTCTCGTGTGAGAAAGGGCCGGATCCTGCGGATGTTGTAGAGAGCGACCTGTTTGTTTGTCTGTGGTTGTCACCGGACACCACATTTTTGCCGCTAATCAAAAGGCGCCCCTGCCAGAGGATGACAGACATATTTCCTCATCCCAGGAAGCCTGTTTGTTTGGAATGCGCATTTCGATGTTGGCTGTAATTGTCAGGTGTAATGGTTATTTAGGTCTGATTGATTAGTGCGGTAGGTCACACGCATGCATTCATTCATAGACATGTGGAAGGAGCCGTTTGTGAAAGCATTATTTATGAAATTGAAGCCTCTGACTGGTCGGTTTTCCTTTTTTCAGCCGACCCGCTCCCTCCGTATGCGGGGTGGGTGCTGAGCGTCCTGGAGACCAATCGGCCGCAGCCACTGCCCATGCCCATCAACGGAGGCTGCTGGGCCCCCCTGGTGGACTACCTGCCCGAGACCATCACACCCAGAGGGCCTCTGCACAGGTACACACACAGACACACACACACACACACCTCTCCTTTCCTCAGGGTTACCATGAGTCCTTGACATCCTTGGATGTTTGTGAATTTGACAATGAAAATCAAGGCCTTTAACGTTTTTGAAAATAGAAATGCATAGACACAGGTCATATTATTGTATATTTTGTGCAAGAATAGACTTGATATTAGTGAATAAGCTATGGCGTGTGTGAGAAGTGTACTTTCAAGCCTCCCTCTCTCTTTCACTTTTGTCTCTGCTAGTTATAGACAGACAGTGTTCTCAGTGTTATAACAGTTATGAACCTTAATCTGTGCCTCAAACCTCCTTGAATTTGAGGAATTGGGCCTGGAATGTACTTACGTTTGTTGTTTATGAAGCTGTTGCGTGACAGGAACCGGTGTTGGTAACTAAGAGTCTGTGTGTGTGTGTGTGTGTGGGTCAGGTGTAACATAGCGGTGATCTTCATGACGGAGATGGTGGTGGACCACAGCGTCCGAGAGGACTGGGCCCTGCACCTTCCACTGCTGCTGCATGCTCTCTTCCTGGGTACCACACACACACACACACACACACACACTCCCATTTGTTTAATCTATTTGTTTCTACGGATCGATGGATTTAGTCTAAATGTGCACACAGAAGGCCACTTGATGTCATGAACCACACGGGCAGATTGTATTCTGTCCAGCCCATGTACACCTTCTCCCTCCTCTCCACTCTCTCTGTCTCTCTGTCTCTCTCTGTACATTCCTTACATTCTGAATCAGCACAGACATGGAGGTGAGCTGGAGGAATCTGACATGCTTTTTTTCCCACCTCCACTTGGAGACGAAGATAGCATCTACGTCCAGATAGTGTCATTAATGGCGTACCAGAAACACACATATGCGCATGCATACACACACACAATTTCAATTACAATATCATGTTATTATGATCATAGAGCAATGTATCCAATATTAAAAGATACAATGGAAAATAACACTACTTGGGTACATACATATACATCCGTGCATGCACATAGATGTATGCCAGAACACACATGCACACACACACACACACACACACACACACAGGATGTAACCCGTGGTGCTGTGCAAGCATCATACACATCCCATGAGTGTGTCAGCGTGACAGCTTGATGCATTATCTACAGCATAGACTGCGGCAGGCATGCCCTAGGGGGGGGACAGTGTCGCACCACACCATGTGACCAGAAGCAGCCCAGAGAGTTGACTCCTCTCGCCTCTTTCTACCTTTCCATCTTTCTCTCTCTCACACTTACAAGCTCATCTCTGTGGCACTCTGGCACACAACGACATCTCAGCCAGTCATATCATTTAAACAAACCACCGTATCTCTGCTTAGTTCTCAGTGTTGTGTCTATTGTCATGTGGTCTTATTCAGAAATAATGATTGCACACAAACCCCAACTAAAATGAATGAACATGTATCGACACAGCCATGGTGTTTTAATCTAAAGCTACAGTCTGGTTGGCGCTAGTGATCAGCCGTGTTTTGTGGAATATTGAATGTCATTACATGTGTCCAGCTGCGTCATGTAAAGGCTGCTTTTTGCGGCGTGTTCCTCTCAGGTCTGGACCACTACAGAGCCGAGGTGTTTGAGCACAGCAAGCGTCTGCTGCTCCACCTCCTCATCGCCCTGTCCTGCAACAACAACTTCCAGGTCAGAGGTCATGCTGAAGACCACCAACGCCCTCCAGAGCCCAGTCGCACAGTCTGACCTGTTATATTAGAAGGCTTAATGGATGGATAGATCGATTGATATATATATCTATATGTATATAGATATATATATCTATATATATATATATAGATAGATATATGAATAGATATGTAGATAAATAATAAATACAAACTATTGCAACAAATGTAGCAAGCAGGCAGGCACACACAGATATCTGTATACAGTCAGATAAGGTGTGTTTTGTTTCCAGGTCATAGCCTCGGTCCTGATGCTCACCAGGGAGATCAGCGACAACAAGACTCTCACAGTCAAGTCCAGCTACCACGCAGATTACCAGGCATCCAGTGAGTAAATACTAACACACACACATATGTATACACATACATACATACATACATACATACATACATACATATGCATGCACATGCATAATTTGGCATCATGACGGGCTGTGGGCTGTGTAACAACGCAGCACACGCAGTGCATCACGAATGACAGGATCGCAGACAGGGCCGGTAAAGACACACACAGGGCCGGTTAAAAGCCTTTTTTGACAGTCCACCAGCCCACTGAGGCGGCAGCCCACCGGGATTTGTCCCGGTATGCCCGATGGCCAGTACACCACTGTGGTTAGATCCATTATCCTCAATAAAGTAAGAGTGGGCCACCATTACTTACCCGTAACTTACCCCAAGAATGGCTTAGTGGAGCATCCTGGTCTCCTTTGTCCTCTCGCCCAAGCCAGCCTCTCTGGTCTTTGCTCTTGATTACCCCTTAATTGGCAGCACCTGGACAGAGGCAATGAGAGGCCCCGTGTAGGGGCGGAGCTTCCTCTATAGTACTGCAGTACCACACCATGCCCTCACAAAACATACACACACACACGTGTGCATGCATATATGTTTACCTTAATGTGATTAAATACCCAATCACATTTGCTGACGGACTTTGTGTGTGTGTTTCAGACACACCGGACTTCCTGCGTGAGTGGCAGGCATCTCCAGTGGGGGACTCCGGCCTGTGCTCCACCTCGCACTCCTCCTCCATCAGCTTGGCAGGGGCCAGCAGCCTGGCGGGGGCCAGCAGCCTGGCAGGGGCCAGCAGTCTGGCTGGGGGCAGCAGCACGGCGGGCAGCGTGGGCCACCTGCCCCTGGTCACCCCCGATGACCTGGAGGAACTGGACGATGGCCCCACAGAGACGGACGAGAAGACCAACAAGCTCATTGAGTTCCTAGCCACCAGGTACACACACACACACTACTACATAATGTTAAAAAAACACTGGTTGTTGTGTGTATGATGCCGTGTGCGTTTGTTGTCTTGCATGTTAGTGTGAGTGTATGTGTGGTGATGTTTGTGTTTGTCAGTGTGTGTGTGTGTGTGTGTGTGTGTGAGGTTTGTGTTTGTCAGTGTGTGTGTGTGTGTGTGTGTGTGACTGTGATTGATTGCGTGTGTATGTCAGTGTGTGTGTTACTGCTGGTGCGTACGTCTTGGTTACGGTGATGTGTATACTAGTAACCCAGTGTTGCGGTGGTGACGGTGGTGGGTTCTAGTGCCTGGAGTATACCAGTGTAACCTGTTGTCGTGGTGATGGTGGTGTGGATACCAGTGTGACCCAGTGTTGGCATGATGATGGTGGTGTGGATACCAGTGTAACCCAGTGTTGTGGTGGTGACGGTGGTGGGTTGTAGTGCCTGGAGTACTGTGTTGTCGTTGCTCAGAGCGTTCGGCCCGCTGTGGGTGCATGAGGACATCACACCCAAGAACCCCAACTCCAAAAGCACGGATCAGCTCACCAACTTCCTGCGGCATGTCATCTCCGTTTTCAAGGAGTCCACGTCCGGTGAGGCCTCCACACAAGTGTTATTGTTCACTGGTAATCATTTCAAGGGTTCATAATCAAAAAGATTATTTTAGTATTGTTGTTATCAAAAAAACATCATCCCTCCACCCACAACTCGATCAACCCGAGAATCTAAACCTCTCTCTCGCTCTCTCTTGCTCTCTCTTTCTTACTCACTCGCTCTCACTCTCGCTCTCGCTCTCGGTTACTCGCTCACTCTCTCTCTCTCTTGCTTTCTCTCTCTCTCTCTCTCTTGATTTCTCTCTCTTGCTCTCTCTCTCTCTCTCTTGCTCTGCATTTCGTTGTACTGGTATGCATACTCTGTGCAATGACAATAAAGTTGAATCTAATCTAATATAATCTAATCTCTCTCTTGTTTTCTCTGTCACTCTCTGTCTCTCTCTCTCTTGCTCTCTCCCCGCCCCTCTCTCTCCCCTCCAGACTTCCATCTGGAGCAGCAGCTGAGTGACGTGGCCCTGCAGACGGCCCTGTGCAGCTC
>OMOU01090456.1:0-12404 GCA_900312585.1 Malacocephalus occidentalis
GCCACTGAAGAGAAAAATCATAATCGGCCGGCTGCCAAATCAGCCCCTCCCTCTAAATGACTTCCACTTCCAGATAAAGAAGAAACCCAAGAACCTCAAATGATCACAAGAACAACTGCATTGTGAAGCCTTAATTAAACTGCAAGCCTTAATCATACAAGTTCCTAATTGAAAAGGAAACTGAATCTGCTTTGGAAATCGGGAACGCGGGGGGAAAAGGAAAAAGCGCTTATCCTATAATTTCATGATCCTCCCATTATTAAGGACTGCAAATGGGATCTTACAGTGGTGTAAAAACAAAGGAGGGCTTTTCGGATACAGGCAACCAGATTGTAAACAATGATGTCATCATGTCAAAAAAAAAAAAGAATAATTATTCACAATTTGGATAAATTGTGAGAAATTGGATTACCATCTCTTTTTAACCCGGTGTGTTGGTTGGCATCTTAATCTGACGCAATGGTTCTCAGATTAATTGTTCACTGCCAAACTGAACCAGATGCCTTATCGGTTCCTATCCAATGCGAGATATCCTAAAACATGTATTGTCTACACTCAGCAGGAGAAAAATGTTTTGTGAAATTCTTTAGGACAAATCCTAGCAGGTGGTCAAACGGTGAAACCACTGTTTAGGTATGTTGTGCTTCGTATTCAGTACATACTTAATACACTATTCTTAACACATCACAAACATGGTGGTGATTGGCTCACCAAGACCAAGCCTGTTACCATGACCTTTAAACCAATACCATAGTTGGGGCTTGGATACTTTTGACAATAAACAATGCAGAGAGGTTACGCCCACCATCCCCAATTAAACTCAAAATGACCCAATCACATCCCTCCTACGTTTGGTCCCACCCTCATTTGTGTACCACTGTACGTGGTTTCAGGCGATCCCTAAGAATACAGCAGAGAGGGAAGAGACACTAGGCTTCAAGACAGGCAGCAATCGATGAGGGAATGTGTGTGCGTCGCTGCCAACCCCCATCATGATACACAAGCAAAAGGGACATACAGGAACCGTTTTTTTGTGTCGGTCAATGATGTAATCAACACATGTAATTGGGCCAAAACATGCTACTGTATCCCACTAGTGTGCGAGGCTGCATGGATGGGCAAGTCCAGCACCCACATCGATGAAATATTGATCATTCATCGTGGAAGTCACATGATGTTCATAATAGCCTGATATAACCATGAACTATTCAAATGGTAAAGCAGTTACTAATGTATATTTGCAGATACCAAAGACACAGATCTACATGGGAAAAGATGAAACCCTAATCAGATAGTCTACTGTACCTTTCTTTTAACCCACATTGTTGTCACTGGTGTGGCACTTGATTACATATTCTGCTCAGACCATTTCAATTGTAGTATCTGAACCTCCTCACCAAATATCTTGCTAATTCTAGCAGGCACTAAAGCATATTTAAGATACCACACAAATGAACAATCTTTCTTGTTGTGAAGCACATTACATTGTGAAGAACATTACATTTTGTGTGATAAAGCCATGTACAACCCCCCATACCCTGTGCAACTTATCCCCCACAATCCCCACCACAGAGGGAGAGCTACAGAAAAAAAGGGTGAAAATAATGCTGGGGCAAGTAGTTCCAGCACTAAAAGGAAGCAGGGCAGAAAGCCTGATATGGACTCCATCTTCATGGAACGGATTGCGCAGCAGATGGAGTGTGGGCAAATCTAGTGAACTATAACAATAAGGTCTACCAGAGCACAGAATTTGAGATCTGTGTGAGTAGAATGTGGTGCTTTTAAAAAAGGTTAACAATGACACTTTTGACAGCAAATTAGTGTGTGTGTGTGTGTGTGTGTGTGTGTCAATAATGGATAGGAGAATAGTGCAGTTTGGTTGTGACTCGTTAATGTCCTTTCCATGCAGCTGGGTGAGCCACCAGCCATTGTTATGGCGACCAATAGCGATGTCCAAAATTACTGGGTATCATGTTCAACACCGGCTATATGGCTAGCTGCATGGCTAGCTCAGAATAGGCACAGAATAATAATTGTGATCAGTGTGGAGATATGATGTGTACAGCATGTACAGTGATGTTTATGGAATGGTAATACTTCCTGTTGAGCATTCCGGAGGAGTTAACTGCCTAATTCCACCAGGCTAAACATTTGTAATGGAAGCGCTCATAAGCTCAATTATATACTTGCTTTTGGTTATTGGGTTGTTTTTTTTCCTCTAAGGACTTGAGCTTAATTTCTCTGAAGAGATTAACAAAATGCAAATGTACAAACAATGACATTATAATACCAGATCCATCAGATTAATAACACTCCCAATAGTTTACTCCTCCATCCTTGGACAACAGAGCAGAGTAAATATCAATGTATTGCAATGCTTAGCCACAAGATCAAATGAGCACATTAAAACAAACCAAGAGACAAGACGGCCTCGGGTCAGTCTGAGGTTAGAGTATTAACACAAACTTTGAGGGATTAAATCATCTCTTGAGAGATGGGCATTAGGATTGATTGAATACAGGGCAAGGAGAGAGTTAAGAACCAAGAGGGCCATTCATTGCACAGCAACGCTAATCTGCATTATGGTTCGCTATGAAAGTAACAAATAAGCAAGGAAGTGGAACTACAACAAAGCTCATCCCAACTCAAGATACTCAAGTTTGTCAGGTACTCAGACTAGATGATATCATTGTGCTTAGATATTTCTATTAGTTCATAGTATCACCACCTACCTATCGAGAACATTAACTGAGGTAACTCTCAAGTAACTCTGAGGTTGACAAGTACATTGCTGCACAGGTATGATGCATTTGATCCTCCAGTATTACATCCATGTCGAGAATCGACATACAACATTTTGCAGGGCCCAAGGATAAGCATTGAAAGAGAGGCTGCAGCAGAATAAATACTCCTGAATGAGCAACATCCATATAAAAACACAACTTGCTGTTAAGACTAAAGCTGCAATGCGGGGTGACAAAATGACCACTACTTTAGTCCATTATTTAGTCCATTATGATGGCCATACCAATCAACACGTGAATACACATCCGACAAATAGTTTCCCAAATAAACAAGACACATTCACTTGCTCACAACCAATTATCATTATTACGGTGAATTTACCAGATGATTACTATTTAGTGATAATGTTGTACTTGATCAACTGCTAATACAGACTTGTTTGTTATTAATACAACATACATGCACAGGCCGCTATTGATTAGTAATTAAAAAAAGGTCAACACGTTTTCTGAGGAGGCTACATCATCCACTAATCTCGGCAGCCTTGGAGAGTGCCCGCTGTCATCTTGGGATCATACGGAGGATTTCCGGCTAATAATCTGATTTAAGATTGGCCATGGGAGCCTTCCAATCTTTTCAGGGCTGTACACAAATCAAAATTTTCCAAATTGACTGAGTCGCCAGGTAAAATCGATTATTCGACAATTTGTGATTTGAAAAGGATACAATATAAAAACAATTATGCAAAATCTAACATTTTCAAGCTTTACATGCCATTACGTTAACTGGCTTGAAGTGACAGGTGGGAGAGATTCATAGGCTAAATGCAACCATATCATTCGAAGAGAACTAACGTTAAAAATAACGGATGGATATCAAGCAAATATTCACGCTCCGTAATAAGCTGCCTGAAGCCGAAGCGGAAGGCACACTCAACGATCCAAGTCACCATGGGGTCTCGTGGTGGCAACGACTGGAAGCTGACCGGGCATCACTTCTATTTTCCTCCCACTTTAAACACCATTGCTTCGGCTTTTCACTTTCCACCTTACACTACTGGACCCACCATCCCAACAGCCCACCATGATATCTACATCCAAGTCTATTAAAAGCTGCGGAATTTGTTACAGCATGAGTGATTGTGGCTTGCAAACATACTTCTTCCTGGTCTTGGATGTGGATAAGGGTGGTGTCTGCAGAAGAATGGCGGCTGCAGCAGCATCCTTGCGCGGCCTGCCACGGGGGCGCTTGTCTGCGTGGGCGGGACTTCCTGTGGATGTGGCCCCTACACTGCTCGACGTCGGTGAGGGTCCTTGGTCAGAGGGTTCCACAGTCTTATCCTCTGATGACATTCTGAACATGGAGTGGGAAGGAGAAATAAACAATCAGTCTACGTCTTAAAGAGGCAGGCCAAACGCCAAACGGAGCATGGAGAAAGACTTGCTCTACGCTACCGGATGGGGGCAGGGCAACATATCGATATTATATCGATATCGTGACACATGACAAGAGATCGTCTTGGAGCTTGGATATTGAAACGTCACGTTATGGCAGAAGTGTTGTCTTTTCTTGGTTTTACAGGCTGCATTGCAGTAACGTTACATGATGTTGTTTTCTGAACGAACCAGACTTTTGTAGCTGTTCTGTTTAGAGCCTTTTCCCAGTCAGTCATTATATCCACATTACTGATGATTGTTTGTCACAAAGTATACAGTAATCACTCTCTAGATTATTCTATTGCTACTTCTTTTCAGATTGATGAAGGAACTAGAGATAACAAAATAGATAACAAGAGAGGATGACACAAGGCCATAAGCCAATTTCAAATGTAATTTGTTTTTGATGTGTACATGATCGAAATTAATAAAGGGTTAGTCAAGTAATCTACTTAAGTCCTAATGAACATGTGTGTGTGCTCAAATGTTACTGAAACGTATTCTCCTGTGACCTTCTCAGTTTATTTTCATCTGACATTTGTGTTACAAATTAGAGCGATTGTTTTTGTCGTGGTAATGCATATTATAGGTATATTTGGGGGGAATAAACGTCTGTGGGTATTACACAATATAATTACACAATTATGTATTTATTGTTTCTCTCAATGTTTAATATAATCATGTGTGCACGATGAAAAAGATGCTGAACATATAATCGTATAATTTCCCTGTATCAACCCACCCAATTAAATTAATCATTTAATTGACAGTCAATAGTGCTCCATGATTAAAAATAACATGGAGGCTGAATATTAAAGAATTTAATAATCAGCATTATGTGCATCTATACATTTGATGGCAGAGAGCATGGCATGCAAGTCTTTTGACAGATGGCTCTGTTTGCCGAGGCACCAGAAGTACCCTTGGGTTCAAGCCTTGCCACCTTCAAATTAAACCATGTGGAAAATAACTGTCTTCTATTAGCACACTTTTTTTTTGGCCAATTTACATTAGCAGGTACATTCGGTTGCTGTCAGTCCAATAAGGTGAAGTAAGCAGGTCAGAAAAGCCTGATGAAATGTCCACTTCAAAGATCAATAGCTGTGGTCTACCATGTTTACATGTCATAAATGAGTCATGACCTCAAATTGCAATTACCATCTGAATAGATGCCCCCTTTGTTTTGGCTAAATTATTTGAAATGAAAACATTGAAAGATGTGGTTACATTGAGCTTGGAGCATTGGGCAACACAAAGCCATGCTATGAAGACAGTCACGAAAACATTGTGTATGAATCGCTCTTTTGTCTTTTGATACTTGTCATAGGTTTGATGGACAGCAGCATCCTCCTCACAAAGTTGTAGGCTCCCATCCATAAACATGAAAGTCAACTTAAAGGGTGGGTGTACAAAGGCAACATTTGTTGACGTTTACTTCTAGGTCACAGTAAATATTTACACATGACATAGGCAACGTAGTAAGGAATTTACATGGACTGCCATCTCAGATTGAAAGCTTGGAGATATTGACGTGCTTTGTGTGTGTGTGTGTGTGTGTCTCATTCTATGAGGCAATAAACAATAGCTACTGGTGGTGCTCAGCCCCTACTACTGTAGTGGTAAAAACTGGGAGGACTGTCCGAAATGTAGCTAAACGTGATGTGGCGTTGTATATTTTCCGTATAAATAATAGGAAAACGATTGGGGGGAGAACAGTGCCATGACAAGGAGGTTGGAATTGAACTGCTAACGTTAGCTTTTGTGACTCAAGCTTGAGCACAAAGCAATTGCATGCTCCAACGTAGCTAACGTTAGCTAGCCTGTTGTTCCACAACTAAGGTCTCGTTTCCTCAACGACTAATGCGAAACGCAAGTGAGGACGTATATGCGCCGGCTACTATATGTATATTAACGACTAGAAAACACAACCATATGGCCTGCGTGCAAAGGGAAAAGCTTCTGATCTGAACCACATTAAGGAAACAGGGCAACTTTAGAAGTGGTTCGGATAGCAAACAGGTTAGCTAACAGTGTAGTTAGTTGGACAACTAAGCCTGAAGACAACCGCTCATCCTTACGCCTATAATGTTATACTTACACATGTATTACAATGATACAATTGATAACCACCTACGTTTACGGTTATCATCATTACATTAGGCCAATCCAACAGAGGTGTATATAAGGCGAGGAAAACAGCATTACGTTTGGGGGGCCACACACATAGACAGACAGACAGACAGACAGACACACACACACACACATACACACACACACACACACACACACACACACACATACACATACACATACACACACACACACACACAACAAACATACGGACGGGTCCTGTCTATTTGCTGCAACGGGACTCTTCTGCGTTGGTCTAAATGTTGCATCAAGTAAAAAAATAAATACAAGAAAGTCAAACGTGTCAACTTCATGGCAAATGCGTGTCGTGTATAATGTATAATGTAATATGATTTACATGATGATCACTCGGTCTGTATGATGTGTTGTAAGTGACATTGAAACAGATCCCCCTATAGTGCTGGTGATATTGTACATGGGCCGACGATGGCTGTTGCGGTGAATAGTCGGTATCACGAAAACCAAGGCGGCGACAAACACCTAAAACCTAGTAGCCTTACACCAGAGAAAATGTTGGCCAAGCGTCCACCAAAACCGCCCCCAAGCACACAGCTTACAACAAAACAACACAGACCGAACAAAAAGATCTTACCTTCCGACCCTATGAATAGCGAATTATTTTCTTCATGTCCAAAATACTGGAGGGGAGAGAACGTCACACTTTTTTTTTTATCACTTAGCCAAGCTAGCCGGCTAGTGGAGCTAGCTAGCCTCTCTCCAGTGCAGGAACACCGCGGCTCTCAAGAATGCATATGGCATAATACAGTCATCCGATGATGTCGTGGCGGTGCTCCCCACTTCGCCCATTTGATGGACACTCGGACGGTATAAATCCACTGGAAATCCGCTTCATCTGCACACTCGATTTGACGATGTATCACTTTCCTTTCTCCGATGATGACAGCTGTCGTCGCAGGAATCGGTAGTTAAAACCCAGTTGAGGTCGACCGGGCGCTATTGTTGGCGTTGTGGTTATTCCACCGGTGACGAGGGATAATTCGAACGCGACATGGAACTCTAAAGGGGATCCTATTGAACGTGACGCCAGCAGGAGGGAGAGATGCGGGCTCTCGAGCGCTCCGTTTCTTCAGCTGCGACAAGCTGCGCGAGCGGAGCGGCTACTTCAGACTCGAGGAGCTGCTGCTGCAGCCAGCCCGCTGCCACGCAGCAGTAAACGCCACCGAAAATTTGAGAAATACACACACCCGCATGCCAAAAGGACAACGTGCGTCCTCTCCGGGAACAATCGCAGGATACAGAAACAAATGGTGTGAAACGTACAAAAAAATTAAGTTGAAGATAACGAATCGGTATACTCTCTGACGGTGGCCATAGCTATCGTTAAGTGGCAACCGAAGCACAACCCCCGATGTGTTCCTAAAAATATAGACCCGACTTCCCAAGCACAAGTGCTAAGCGATTCCCGACGAATCTAATGTATCGTGAAAAATATATAGATCGAGATTGTTGTGAATAACTATACTGATGAGAAATAGGAAAATAACTCAAGCACTACACCTTTGGCAATTTCTTCAAAATACTCTCTGACCCTGCGGAGTGATATTGGCATTTAGTAAATAAAATAATGGCCAGGGAAAGCTCGAAACCATGGCTGTTGCAGCGACACCGGATCGGAGTCACTGTGGCGGCGTTAACCGGTTGTTCTCCAACTACTCCGTCTCAATCCCATGCGAACCATCGCCAGCCACCACCCATCTCTCTTTATTCAAACACAATATATTCTTCTCCACATGCTCCTCAGTGCCTATTCTAAACGTGTGCGTCCATGCACACACGCACGCACGCACGTACGCACACCGCATATATTCACGCACGAGAGAGAGAGAGAATGAGAGAGAGAGAGAGAGAGGCGGAGAAAAGCAACGGTATAAGCTATGTAGGCACTCTGTAGACGCAGGGGTTACACTCGGTAGAGCCCAGGGGGTCGAATTGAAGTTGCCATTGGGTCTGCTCCCCCTTGAGTCAGAGGCTAGTGGCTCTCCCGTTTCTATCGATGCAAGGAAACGACCCACATATAGCGGGTTAACATCGAAGCACCAGACAAGCGCATACCGTGGAAAGAAAGGTGAATGATCTATTCCCTATAATATGAGCGCCCTCTTCTGGCTCTGGGGGTTCAAGACAATCATTTATTCTCCAAATAAATATGATTATGTATTATTATGATTATGTACTGTATGTATTCATTAAATATTGTCTGGAATGCAAAACATTATTTGTGAATAATGCTAAAGTACACTTTTCCTCAATAAAGGTTAATTTGCATTTGTATTTTGGAGTATACGCTTGTGATCTCTGCATTCCCACCGCATATGATCTCTAATTTTCAAATCTTGAACCTGCTGGATGACGACACAACCTTTGTCCTGGTTGGTGGGGAGGAGTGTCACCTTACCACCTGTTGTCCAGGTGTTACTGCTTAAAATGTTACCATTGTGCCGGTATTAATTTACACTGCTAATCACTATTACCCTAATTAGCTTCACAACTATACTGTGTCTCTTTTGGGTGACTAATGCCCTGTCGTTGTTAGTCACCATCCATCTGTACCTCTAGACGTATTAGCCTATATAAAGCCTATGAGATGGCATGTTATATAATTACTATAGGATGTAGTGTATGACAATTGAAAGGTAAATACAATGTAATTCAGAAATACATTAGATCAGCCAATTTAATGTAGTGGTCTATGTCAGTGTGACATAAGGTGTATTTTAAATATGGTGCCTCAATGTTAATTTGAACATCTTTATTTCTTTAAGGTCTATATCGGTCGAATTGTTTAATGATATACATAACATTGTGCTTTTTCTGTCAGAAAATAATAATACAACAATTGCCACTATATGTCAATATAGTGCCACTATATGTGAATACAATCCTACGTTGAAATATGCTTTGGTACTTGTATTGCCCAATAAAATCCCTCCCTGTATTATTCTTTGCCTGTGCCTATTTAACTAACAGAGTACTATGGAAAAAGAAAGAACTACCGGTAGCCTACTTGAAATGAATGCACCTTTTATAATAGTACAGCAGAGGGCAGTGTCGCACTACGTATAGCGCAGCAGTCTGCTTCGTAGCCTGTCTGCATGGCTTCATTCCAAATGAAACTCTGTCCTTCCGTCCGTCCGTCTATCTAGGCATCTTTCTTATCCTAGAAGTGAATCCTTCTCAGGCGTCTCTTCTTAGGGCTATGTAAATATGCTTGTTTATTCGTGTTGCTGTTAAAAGCAATCACTTTGTCCCTCAATGTAGCCGCACAGACCAATCATCCCTGGTACCTGATAGCAATATCTCGACAGGGTTTATGCAAACACCGCGCTTGGAATTCTTCACTCTGATATCTGCAGTCCCAGTACGGTCATCAGTCATGAGAGATGATAGCGTTTGCTGGTGTTTCAGTGGCAGTTCGCGCCGCAACATTTGAGAAGAAACGTAACAGCGTGATTAATGATAGGATTGCTTTACTTTCCACTTGGCATTGCATCCAGGGTATCAATCACGACACGGTTCGTTTACATTTCAGGAAGCATGCTCAGTGGGTGCTGTTGTTGTTGTTGATCTACATCCTTGACTTATCCTGTCTTGCCAACAGATCAAACAGCCTTACCCATGTGCTGCTGTCTGTCACCAACTGCTTTGTGGATTGTCATATTAGTATTTATCGTTATCATCATCATCATCATCATCATCATCATCCTCGTCATCATCATTATCGTCGTCATCGTCATCATCATCATATATACATACAATATACACAGTATAGGATTTGAAGTAACTGGCAGTGTGCTAATGCGTGCACTAATCGTACACTGCCAGTTACATCAAATCACATATATCATATGAGTGTGGCCCAAGCTACAGCAGGACTACCGTACATATTTCTGGTGTGTAGATAAGTTAAGTATATATATATATATATATATATACAGTACACACAGTGGGGGGAGCAGAGCGTGCTGCGGCAGCAGTTGTGAGGAAAGTCAATACAGCGATCCCCTTGCAGTGGATTTAGTGGTGGCTGGAGCACTGATCCTTCCTCCAAGTGGCCTCCTGATTGTAACACAAGACTTTGGTTGATGGAGGATGAAGCCATTCCACTTGACTGTGATGGCCGCTCCCGCATGACCATGGCCCACCACCGGGTGGGAGGTACTTGAGGTTTCTTTTATTTCCACGTACTGTATCATTTGTGGAGATTTGATACTTTCCAGTAGTAGCAAGTAAATATGAGACTTTTTAAATTGCTACATCTCACTAAAGAGGAATCTCTGTTTGTATTTATGTACGTATGTACGTATGTATGTATGTATGTATGTATGTATGTATGTATGTATGTATGTATGTATGTATGTGTGTATGTAAGTGTGTATGTATGTAAGTGTGTATGTACAGAGTGTGTGTACTGGATGTACTGTATGAATGTATATGTGTACATCCGATTGTCATGTTTAGAAATCATGTTCAGAATGGGCACATGACTAGTTTATCTAAAACCAAAACATGCAGGCCTATATACCTTTAGTAAAAAGTAAGCCGACTGTTTGTGTTTTATATATATATCTAGAACTAACCACAGATCTTCTGTGGACGCAGGCTTCCTCAAATACTTCTGTCTCTTCATGTAATCCCAGACAGACTCGATGATGTTGAGATCAGGGCTCTGTGGGGCCCATAGCATCACTTCCAGGACTTCTTGTTCTTCTTTATGCTGAAGATAGTTCTTAATTACATTGGCTGTATGTTTGGGGTCGTTGTCCTGCTGCAGAATACATTTGGGACCAATCATAGGCCTCCCTGATGGTATTGCATGATGGATAAGTATCTACCTGTATTTCTCAGCATTGAGGACACCATTAATCCTGACCAAATCTCCAACTCCATTTGCAGAAATGTAGCCCCAAACTTGCAAGGGACCTCCACCATGCTTCACTGGTGCCTGCAGACACTCATTATTGTACCGCTCTCCAGCCCTTCGGTGAACAAACTGCCTTCTCCTACAGCCAAATATTTCACATTTTGACTCATCTGTCCAGAGCACCTGCTGCCATTCTTCTGCACCCCAGGTCCTATCTTTTCATGCATAGTTGAGTCGCTTGGCCTTGTTTCCATGTTGGAGGCATGCTTTTTTGCCTGCAACTTTTCCATGAAGACCACTTCTGGCCAGACAGTAGATAGGTGTACCTGGGTCCCCTGGTTTCCGCCAGTTCTGAGCTGATGGCACCGCTGGACATCTTCCGATTTGGAAGGGAAATAAGCTTGATGTGTTTTTCATCTGCTGCACCAAGTTTCCTTGGCCGACCACTGCGTCGACGATCCTCGACGTTGCACGTTTCTTTGTGCTTCTTCAAAAGAGCTTGAACAGCACATCTTGAAACCTCAGTCTGCTTTGAAATTCGGGGAGAGACCTTGCTGATGCAGTATAACTACCGTGTGTCTTGTCAGTCTTGCCACGGTGTATGACCCGTGACATGAAACTGTCTTCCACAACCTCACCTTGGTTGCAGAGTTTGGCTGTTGCTCACCCAGTTTTAAGCCTCCTACACACTAACTGCATTTCGTTGTGCTGGTATGCGTACTCTGTGCACTGACAATTGTTGAATCTAATCTAATCTAAAAAGTTGTTTCTGTTGCACCAAATATTGATTTGATTTCGATTTTCCTTTTGTTCGCCCACTTTGCATTTTGTAAATTGATAAAAATAAATTATTAATATTTTTGAAAGCATTCTTAGTTTACAGCATTTTTTCACACCTGCCTAAAACCTTTTCACAGTACTGTATATATATGTGTGTGTGTATATATATATATTTGTGCCGCCGCCATCCAGAGTGTCCGCTTACGCAGTGCTCTCTCTGTGGTTTCTGTGTTGTCACCCGCCATCTTTACATTTTCAGCAGGCTGTTGGATAATGCTTCCCGATGAGGGTGAATTATTGATGGTCTTGTTCGTATGAGTGGGACGGGGCAGGGCTTTTAACTCTCTGTGGTGCTGGCGTGTCTCTCTCTCTCTCTCTCTCTCTCTCTCTCTCTCTCTGACTTACAGCCC
>OMOU01090457.1:0-11265 GCA_900312585.1 Malacocephalus occidentalis
CATATTGTTTCATATTGTATAATAATTGTTTATATTGTTGATTGTTTATATTGTTTATATTGTTCAGTTGTTTATATTGTCCAGATGTTAACATTGTTCAGATTGTTCACTTGGTCTTAGACTGTTCACTTGGTCCTAGACTGTTCATTTGGTTTTCAGACTGTTCATTTGGTTTTTAGACTGTTCACTTTGGTTTTTAGACTGTTCACTTGGTTCAGACTGTCATTTGGTTCAGACTGTCATTTGGTTTAGACTGCTCACTTGGTTTAGACTGCTCACTTGGGTTTTTAGACTGCTCACTTGGTTTTTAGACTGCTCACTTGGTGTCTAGACTGTCACCTGGTTTAGACTGTCTTGTCTTAGTTGTCCTAGTTTGTCTTTTGTCTTAGTTTGCCTTTTGTCTTAGATATTTGTCTTTTGTCTTAGATATTTGTCTTTTCTGTCTTTTTTGTCTGTACTGTTTCAACTGGGCCTGAGAGGCATGCAATTTCATCTGTGCTGTATGTCAATACAGCACATTTGACAAATAAAAAGAACTTTGAGGACTTTTGAACTTTGAGGTCTTCCCCTGGGAGTCAGGTCGGCTAAACTCCCTTGGGCGTTTTAAGTCATTTCAGTATTTTTAATACTTGACGCCTCTTGTGAGCTGGTTTGCAATTTTTTGATGATGCCTTGAACTTTTGTGTTTTGCTGTTGTAATGTTGTTAAATGTCTTTTTTTTTGTGATTGCATGCAAAATAGAGGCTGTGTGTACACTTGTTTTGACATGCTGATCTGAATGCTGATGAAGACAAAATGCATGACAGCAAAACAACACAGTTTATCAAACAAAATATCCAAAAGCAAAACAGACTAAAGATGAGTTCCTATCTTGGTCTGTATTGGCTTTCATGTATAACTATTTATCCGCGTAATAATAAGTGACTGAGTTGAGATAACTTAACGACAGGGTACACTGATTACAGGTACAAGGCTGTGCCATCTTAAAACATTTGGAATTAATGTGAGACAAGCGATAAAGTCAAATGAGTCCACTTCAGTGTTTGTTTGTGAATTATAGTCGGGACTGCATTTTGTTGTACTAGTATGCGCACTCTATGCAATGACTATAAAGATGAATCTAATCTAATCTAATCTAAATCTACGATATAGTTTGTGCTTTGGAACAAAGAAATAATACCGGCAAACAAAATATGAAAACAAACAGCCCCATTAACATATTTCAGGAGCAGTCTTCAATATTTCACTGTGGTGAGATCTATAACAACATGAGCAACATAAATCTTAACTGCGAAGCGAGCCTATAGTTTGCATCCGAACAGTGAATTGAGTAGAAATCATTGTTGAACCAGGTTATTACAAATGATTACATGGAAATATTCGGGTATGTTTGTCAATAAACAATATCATTTGTAAAGAAAATCCCGTGTTTTCACGTTGTACAATCGTCTCATTTTGCTGGATGCACATTACCTGAACCTCTATTACACTAGCGAGCTCTGAGCAGATGCTCTGATTGGCTTGTTGTCTGTTGCATACCTGCAACAAGTGAGGCAGCTTCTTCTGCAGGCTGAACGTTGACCTCTCTGCATTCAGCGTCCTAGCAAGATAAGCCACAGGCATACATTGCGTTGCATAAAACGTACACGTTTCGGCGAATGAAAACACACGCATGTGTGTCATTTAAATGAATGAAGCTGCCTAATGCTGGAGTGTATTTCATCATTCTTCCTTTGACCATATAAAGAGTGCAAGGTCATTCAAGTGCGGTGATGGGAGAGTAGTTCATTCTACAAAGAAGGGGGGCGGGGAACAGTGGTAATTCATATCATGAGAGGACAGATG
Source organism: Malacocephalus occidentalis (assembly GCA_900312585.1). Classification (NCBI taxonomy): domain Eukaryota; kingdom Metazoa; phylum Chordata; class Actinopteri; order Gadiformes; family Macrouridae; genus Malacocephalus; species Malacocephalus occidentalis. Next base: position 1,846 of record OMOU01090457.1, read on the forward strand.
TCAAATTGAAAGCGACGTTTGTCCCAGCATACTGTATATCCAATTGCTCCGAGGCAAAACTTCACTGAAACCAGCAGGCGCAGCTTTGAGCATGAAAAATGAGGCAAAGTGTGAAAAACGACCAGTGAAATCATCTTCAGGACATTATTGCGTCGGTGATAATGTCGGCGAATTCAACAACAAAGAAATGAGGGCCCGTGGCTGAAATTGCACAACATTTATATCAACAGCAGATTAGAACCCCCATAGAGCAATCAAAATCCTGATAAAAGTGAAGAGAGACGACAGGAACTCGGACCTAGACTTGGCCCTGATGGGGAAAACTCCATGCATGCGTGGCTACAGCCTGAAACCCACCCATCCGCCTTGAGTTAGCCGCCGGCTCTAGAAGGTGCTGTTGAGGGAGTACTTGGACAGGCCCGCACATCGTCACACTGCATGCTGGGAGAAGGGCAACGTAGAGACCCCGAGCGCTCGGAGGGGATCCACGGAGCCCTCGGTAAACAACCGCAGCCCGCTGATGACGCAGGGGGGGCAAAGTCTACTACAAGTGGGACTGTGTAGAGTGGAATGGCCCAGGTGTGGCCATTGGCGGTAATATGCGTCATGTATGGGGGCACCTATCTCCGTGTGCATCAATATTCAAAGGCTTTGAAAGGTGGATGGCCATGAATGACGCGGAGGGGACAATCAGCCAGAGGAGACTGACAATCAAAGAGTGACTAAAACTAGATGGGTTGCAAGAGGCTTTGAAGAAATAAACACTTAGGAGCTCCTTAAATACTAACCTACATGTTCCTCAGAGTCTCTCAAAACGACCATGGCAGTTATATGTTGTGTCAATCTCAGGAATTTGCCGCTCTGTCTACCTGGTTTCACCTGTCGACGCTAAACCATTCCCTCCTTCGTACCACAGGGACGTTCCTGTGGACCCCACCAGAGCCACACAGTGAAAGGCAGCTCCTCCAACACACATGGAAGCTGACATGCTCAGGGAAGCTGTTGGCCACACATTGTGTGTGGAAAGGCAGCCACACAGTAAGCAGTAGACCTGAATTCATCCCGTATCCATGCTGTCATCGAATACAAAAGCCTGCTACAGTTCAAACCTTGTACTGTGCAAACAAACTAATCGGGAAACTGAAATCCTGAGGGTTCAGCACTTGGGAAGAGACAGCTCCGTGAAGCTGGTTGTGTTGAGTGATTCCTCGATGGGAAACCCCCCAGACGGAGACACACTAGGTGGACCGTCACCTGGTCATGCTGATGATGGGAGAGAACGGGAGATTCTCACCTAATAAGCTAGCGGTCAAAGACGACCAGGAGAGACGTCTGAAGCACTTCAGCGGGAGAGACGTCGGTACTTACAGATAGCGTTGACAATGTGGTTAGCTTAACGCTACCCTCTACGCAGAGCTTAGTACCACAGATGGTTGCACACGTAGCAATTTGCACATTTGCTCCCATCCATCAAATAGGTCACGAAGAAGAGACTTCTGGATCAGCGGTGTGAAGGAGCTCCTCTACTCTGGGACTGTCCAGCAGACCATGTGGACAGCTACCAAGGATTATCTTTTTGGACGAAGAAAGGGACAAAGACTACACAGATGAGGCAATGCTGTGCTAAGTGTGAAGAAAGTAGCTCTAATTAAGCTGTTGTCGTGTATGGCTGTCAAGTCTTAGATATAGGAACATATTATAGAGGGGGCTGTGAACATACTATAGAGGGGGTGATAACGGGGATAGGAATATATTACAGAGGCATTGATAGAGGGGATAGGGACATATGGTAGAGGGAGGTGTGAACAAATGATAGAGGGCATATTACAGAGGGGCCTGCATATTACAGAGGGGTATAGGAGCATAATATAGAGTGGGGTAGGAACATGTGAGGAAGGTGAATGTGGACGTACAGGTATGATAGAGGGGATGGGAACCACCAAGGCCATCCAAACCACCAACGTATGCGTGACGTCCGTTGCCCGGACAGGAAAACAAACAACCAAGCAGACGCTGATTTAGTCTTTTATTGATTTATTTGGACACTCACTCAGTGTAAACCACTAATCCTCTTCGCGAGACGTACAGGGTGGGAGCTGGTCTGAACGGCTCCCACCTTTATGGCTTTATGGTCCCCGATCGTCAGCGCCGACGGCCCCGTACGTCCAGAGCTATTTCCTCTTCGCTGTACGTTTACAACGCTGAGAATGTGGTTGATAGCCTGCTGCCTAGAAACCGAGTGAAAGTCCTCCTCAGGAGCGACGACAGAAGGAGGATGATGGGTCCCTAATTGGCCAGTCCGCCAGATGTAATACTATGTAAATATGCAGAAATGTAAGGCCATAACGCATTAGCATAAGACATATTCGTCTGGGTAATGTTGGAGGTTAAAATGAATATGAATGTTGAAAAGCACATTCACAACAGAGTCAATTAGGAGGGCTATCTACAGAGCAATACATTATGGCATTTCATTTTATACGTCTTTCTCTTACGGTATATCATTCTGAACGCAATGCATTGCAGCATTATATTTTATGTTACGCTGAACACAGATGCATCACAAATCCTTTTTTATTCATAAGATGTTTTTATTCAAACAACAGGGCGGATGTTTCATTCAAACCAGCAACACTGAGTAAACCCTTGCCCATTAAATTCTTCATTCCAGAAGCACAGATTCCTCGCCGGTTTTCCAAGAACAAAAAACGGATTCAACATTGAAGGGTGCAGCTACCAGGGCGCACGGGTGGCCCCAGCCCACCCGAATGTGCGTCTCGCCCACCCAATCAAAAGTTTCAGACACAAACGCACCGAGTTCTACAGCAGACCTTGCATTGCAGAGGGGGAGGGGTGTTATGCTAATACAAACCATTATGTTCCTTACTGACCCCTATAGTTGGCTAGCTACCGCATTGCATAAGGGGAATCTATGTGCAACGCATTGCATGCGGAAACAGATTAGATTAGATTAGAATAACTTTATTGTCATTGCACAGAGTACGCATACTACTCTTTGGCAGAAGTGCAGCAGTAGTGTTCCAGTCGACATATAAACACACATATATATAAAGACACCGCGACTCCGAATGGTCATTTGCCCGGTGTAAATGGAGATAGCACCACTATACAACAAAAACCACAATATAATGAAGTTTCATTGGTCAGTTGCCCTGTCACATGTCTGCGAGTGCGAGGGTGTGAGCTACAGGTCCACTGTAGCTCACACCATGTGACCGATGTGGAGCATGCCAGGTGACGTGCGTGGACAGAGTGAGTGATAGAAAGCCGAGTCAGACACAGACAGACAGACAGACAGACAGAGAGAGAGAGAGAGAGAGAGAGAGACATGATCATGTGGCTGTATGGATGGATGTAGGTGTGAGATTCAAAATTGAAGAATTCAAGAGAAGAACTTTAATGGTCATATCCGCATGGGCGGGGCGGGGGGTACGTTTCAATTAAAATTGCACAGCAGCATCATTTTGTCAGATTTTTGTGCAATCTGGTCAGGGGATTGCCCCCTCTTGCAGCAGTTTGCGCTGGCCGAAAGCTGCCATGCACACACACACACACACACACACACACACACACCGACACACACACACGATGTGCGACTCACTATTTTCGATTCACCCCTGGATTCAGCACCCTTGATGGGCCAGAATATTTACAGCAACAGCCACCCACACCCACACCACCCATACACCTGTCTGTTCATGCCTCGCCCTGCCCCGCCGAGATACATACAACGACTCCATCTGATATGACAGATTGTACAGCCGGGTTTCGTTTGACAATATTATTTCATGCCGGTCTTGGCACGGTGTGATCATGACACCTGCCAAGAGCTCGGGTAAATCGCGATTCCTGTGAAATGAAGTTGTGCTTCTGAACAAAGCCTGGGCCATGTCACGGGTGCCACTTCACGGACAAAGCCGGAGAAGTTATAGTTTAACCAGGGGCTTTAACCTCGGTTTAATCCTGCTGTGGACTTGCAGAGTTAGTGCTATTATAATAACAACTTAAAAATACCAACAAACAAATACATAAACAATGATACTACTGTGATGGGGGTCAGAGTTCAATTTTTTTCTTTTTTTTTATCACACAATGAACACCAAATGCGACTTATTAACCCATGGGAAAGCCCTCGTAGATCACATCACGTCAGTGACATCGCTGGTCACGTGACCACAGCTCCTGTTTAAAAGCAGGTAACGCGAGCGAATCCAGAGCAGCTCCGACTGAACACTCCGACCCGCCAGAGCAGTGTCCAGCCACACAACAGGTGTCATCATCAACCATCAGCCATCAACCATCAGCCATCAACCATCAACATGAAGACCACAGCTCCAGCCGCTGCCGTTCTCCTGCTCATTCTGGCTCTCAGTGGGTACTCTGAGGCGGTGCAGGTCCAGGTACGTCCACACACCACACCGCGGTACCCACGGCGACACAACACAACACTGTTCTCAGATTCAACCCTCGTCTTCATTCTTGTCTTATTCAACAGCTCACCGACCCCGGTCATGCCGGGGGGGCCTTGAACACTTAATAACGCATGAGTGTTTTTCTGTATTTAAACGAGGCTGCTTTGGAGGGCACATTATCATTGCAGGGGAGTTACGAAAGTTGAATGTGTGGCCACAAAGGTGCAATGCCTGCTTGCTTTTCTTTTTGCCACAGTGTGGCTTGTCTGCTTCATCGCAATGCCCCTCAACACCATGTGTCAACACCTCTCCTGTGTCCTAGGTGGAAGGGCTTTCCTACTCCCTGGAGGACGTGCAGATGCTCCAGGAGTTGGCAAAGAGCATGGAGGGGAAGCTGAGCCCAAGAATGAGGCTCGGCGCTGGCTCCATCTGCGCCCACCCACTCCTACCCTGGGTCTTCCAGCCTCTGTGTGACAAGAACAACATGGCTTCCCCCGCGTTGAGGAGCATGGGTGAGTCCCGCTTACCGCCCTGCGAAACGTACAGTTCAAAATGTTAAGTGTTGCTATTATTATATTGCCGTGTCGTTTAGTTTACAAGGGTTACAATTTGGGAGCCACGTTCATCCAAAGCGACCTACAGTTGAATACAGATACAGGTCATTTTAGAAGGGATTTTGGTCGCTTTGTTTTGGGAGTCAAACGCCCATTCCACTACGACTAGCTTGGTTATTGTCTGACTTGTCTTTCTGCTCTCTCTCTCCCCAACCTTTAGTTCAAATGCCGATGGACGTCTGCGAGATCTGTGCCTTTGCTGCCTGCACCGGGTGTTAAAAAATATCGCACCCACACCAGAGTGAGCAGGGACACAGAAAGCCATCTTTCGAATCTTGCTGTTTCTTTTTAACCTTTTTGGAGGGATTTTCTTGTTCTTTAAGGGTTGGCATGCACTGGGATGTATCTATCTTCTGAAAGGGTTTTAAATCTTAGCGTAGCTTCCAATGAACTGTTACTTGGCAGAATAGCACTTCTTGTATCGTACAATTTTACACTGGCTTGTATTTTGTTAGCTACCTTTCTCTCTTGTCAAGCGTTTTCAATGCATTTAATGTAAAACGTCTTTTTTGTATGAATGTTTGAATTAAAAGAAATATATGGCACAATATTGAAATGGTTTCTTCTGATTTAAAATATGAACCTGAGCTGCCAATAGATGCAAGACAAAAAAGCCCACATTTTAGCATTACCTTGATGACAGCAGTGTTGGTTTGAGGAAAATGGCCGAGCCTCTAGCCTCTAGCTTCTAGCCTCTAGCCTCTAGCCTCTAGCCTCTAGCCCAGGTGGGTGGGCAATTATTTTTTTACAAGGGGCCACATGAGAAACTTGAGCCCAACAATAACTTGAACTTAATTCTGCTCAATATTAATGTTGATTAGCTGCTACTGGTAATCAGACAGAATAAGGATATTCTGTAAATATTTATACAAATATATGAAATTCTGTATAAATATTTAGGTCTTGTTGAAAACGCAGCATTCGGTATAAATGGGGGTTTTTTTTGGCATGAGCTGACATTTTGAGGGCTCGCTGGTCAGCTTCACTCACACAGCAACACAGTTGTATTGCGTGCACGGCATAAATACTCATTATACTAATTCATTAAAAAAGTAATAATGTATTAGATTATTTTCATAACAAAGAGTGGACTGGACTAGGGTAATTGCAAAGGCATTACGGGTGATGGGGCAGCTAACATGACTGGAAAAAACAGCGGAGTTGTCAAAAGGATCACGGACGCAGCAGGATATGACATTGTGTGGAATCATTGTTTCATTCACCGCAAAGCAGTGGCATCGAAAGGAATCCCACCTGAGCTCCACATGGTGATGACTTTGTTAAAATTGTGAATTTCATTCAGGGCAGTACTGTCATTAGCCGGCTTTTCAAGGCCCTGTGTACTCAAATGGAAGCCGAGCACACACACGTACTATTTCATACAGATGTGAGGTGATTGTCGAAGGGCAGGGTTGTTACGCGAGGATACGGACTGAGGGGTGAAATACATACAGTCACCGCTCGCAAATTGGTTTAGTGATGAGAAATGGCCTTTAACTCTGTCGTATCTTGCTGACATTTGTTCAGACACTGCGAGCATATTCAAGCTTCACAACGACGTACATATGCGACATTGGATTTTCCGTCCTATCCAGGATGAAGACGAAACAAAGAAACAGACTGAACCTTGCACCTGATATGCGTGTTGCCCTCTCTGCCGAATTGAAGCCAGATCGTGCAGAATATGCAGGCACAACCTTCTCATTCAATAACTGGTGTTTCTTTTCGTATTTTTGCGGCTTGACTTGATTGCGTGTATGTGAGCTATGAGGGGGGCGTGGTTAGCGTTGACAGGCAATGACAGGGGGAGCGGAGCGGCAGAAATGCCTGGAATGTGACGCAGATATATCGAATGAGTGCAATGAAGAATGCTATTTAATGACACCTGTGCACTCTTCCTGCAGTAGAGGCTGGGGGCGTGCGGCAGGAGAGAACTCCGCCAGGTCTCTGACGCCGAACCCCTCTCTACGCCCGCAAGCAAGCGGGTTACATGGACTCTGCTGTAACATTGTTATTTAAACGCCCTGCAGCTATTCATGTTGGTGATTCAAAACGTCTTCATTTTGACAAGCGCCTCCGTCCTCTCCGCCATTCCGGGGGAACCCAGAGAAGGACTGTGGCATTGTGGTAATACGAGACATTGCTACAGAGGACGGAGTCGCTTGTCAAAATAAAGACGTTTTAAAAAATCTAAACTCGCTACAGCGCATTTCAATAATGTTACAGAAGAGTCCATGTAACCCGCTGGGTTGCGGGCGTAGAGAGGGGTTGGGTGTCGGAGACCTGGCGTTGTTCTTACATCTGTTCTAATTCACACTTGACCTCACACGGGCCGGACAGGAACGCCAAAGGGCTGAATGTGGCCCGCGGGCCGTGAAATGCCCAGGTCTGCTCTAGCCACTAGCCAGTAGCCACTAGCCATGACACCACACAATATGGTGTCTATGACATCACATGTTTTGCACTTGGACAGCATTGTTCATCTCTTCCCTGGTACTACATACTACAGTAGCTCATGTGACATGTGTGGTACCTGTAGACCGACCACAGGCACTCCGCACATAGTCTCAAAACGTCAGCCAGTTTTATTCACAATAGCCTGAAGACACATACATAACACATAAAACAACTAAACAAACCATCATGGGTCTATTTTACTGCCACTGTTCGGCATGGAGGGGGCGGCACGTACATTTCTTCGTACATTAGGGATGGAAAGCCTGTGAATAAAACCATCAACAACGATAATGAACTCATGGACAGGTGGATTAAAAGTCCATCCTCGGTTCATGCAAAGGCAGTCATCACACGTCAAAAGACGAGCGCACAGACTTCAACGCACAGACCAGTGTGTCTGTGTCTGTCACAAGATGGATTCACTGTGGTTCCAACGCCCGACTGCTCCCTCGTCACTCGACTGATTGTATTGTATCGCACAGATAATTCCGGCTCCCAGTGAGGCCGTGCCTCCTTTTCCCGCCAAACCAAGCCCAGCGAACATGGAGCGTAGCTCTGAGTCATGGATGAGACATGCGTCTGATTGCACCCAGACTCAGACGCAAGTCTGCAAGGTGGATGACTGATGGAGTTGTGTAACAACACCACCTGACAGGATGGAGTGGGTGGTTAAGTGGACTGAACGGTAAATGGACTGCATTTATATTTTTAGGGCCACGGTAGGATTATTGATCGCACACACACACACACACACACACACACACACACACACACACACACATTAGAGAGAGTGCTAGCATGTGAGCTTGTTACCACCTGCCACCTGTCAGTCATTCTACTCTGTTAAAAATCTGCAATAGACTGGATTCTTATTTCACATTCAACATAAACCGCATGTGTCCTTATGTAGCCTTGTTGTTTATGTCCATATAATTGAATTATATTTATTATTGTATTTATTGTTTTATTTATTGTATTCGTGGTATTCTTTTATGAAGAATACCAGGAATTGATTCATCGGGAAACGCTCATTGTAACCATATCCTGTCCATGTCGTCTCTTAAACGTTGGTGACCCCTCACCTCTGCTGCCTCCCTTCTCCATCAGTTCCATTACGTTTGTTGCGTTATTAATGGCAGAAAACACGGCCAGAGACCCAAGAGAGAAGTACTCCGTGTCTTTTTAAACCAAAGAAACACTCCGGTCACAATTGCACTGATTTCCTTATTGAAACTTCATATTTCGATCATATTTCGATGAATTGTTCAGCCCCAAAGTAGACAGAGGTTCACATCACGTTCGTGATACACGCTCTTCAACAATCTCATCACTTGTTGTGTTTGAACTTGAATAAAATATGAATTGATTGTTTCTGAATCGGTGAGTTTTTTGTGACGAGTATGAGTTTGACGCATTGCAACGCAATGGGAGGTGTAACGTGTCACAGATTAAAGGCCCCTACCCTAAAGCCCCTACAGATTAAAGGCCCCTACAGATTAAAGGCCCCTACAGATTAAAGGCCCCTACCCTAACGCTCGCTTTCCCAGAAGACCAACAAACAGCAACAAACACTATCGCTATAATAAGGCAATCACACACATTTGGGAGTCACACAAAAAGTGACAGTGCAATCACACAAAACCCATAAAGGCAGGCCATAAACGTGCCTTTACAGCACTATCTCCTCTCGGCTGGGGGTGTGATGAAGAGGTGACCTCGCCATTTTCTCCTCCGCAAACATCGCTGACACCATGCTGCCAGAGTTGTTCCCTTATTGGACGAGGAGGTGATTGATCTATGGGCCAGGTGACGGAGACGAGGCGATGGACGATGTCGCGCCCTCGAGGTGTGTAAGAATGATAAAGAGTGATAAGATGTCTGTGTGTGTGTGTGTGAAGGGGGGGGGGGGGGGGGGG
>OMOU01090464.1:0-10871 GCA_900312585.1 Malacocephalus occidentalis
TCTCTCTCTCTTTCTCTGTCGGTCTCTCTCTGTCTCTGTCTGTTTCTCTCTCTCTCTGTCTCTGTCTGTCTCTCTCTGTCTCTGTCTGTCTCTCTCTCTGTCTCTCTCTCTGTCTCTGTCTGTCTGTCTCTCTCTCTGTCTCTGTCTGTCTCTCTCTGTCTCTGTCTGTCTGTCTCTCTCTCTGTCTCTGTCTGTCTCTCTCTGTCTCTGTCTGTCTCTCTCTCTTTCTCTGTCAGTCTCTCTCTGTCTCTGTCTGTCTGTCTCTCTCTTTCTTTGTCGGTCTCTCTCTGTCGCTGTCTGTCTCTCTCTGTCTCTGTCTGTCTCTCTCTCTGTCTCTGTCGATCTCTCTCTGTCTCTGTCTGTCTCTCTCTCTGTCGGTCTCTCTCTGTCTCTCTCTCTGTCTCTGTCTCTGTCTCTCTGTCTCTCTGTCTCTCTATCTCTGTTTGTCTGTCTCACTCTGTCTCTGTCTGTCTCTCCCTGGAAGTGCAAACACAACCACCAACTATGAATACATCCCCTCTATACAAATACACCTCCGTTCAATTTAAAGACCCCTCTAATATAAAAACACTCATACGAATACACCCCCGCCCAAACCGTAACGGGACCTAGACATAAGGTCCCTTCGACCTGGACATAAGGTCCCGTCGACCTGGACATAGGCACGGGAAATTTGTGAGAGAGGAGCCTTTACTTTTTGGAGCATGTGCTGCCAAAACTTGTGTGTGTGTGTGTATAAGCATGATCACAGCACTCATATAGCAGCATTGAAAGTTCACCGCATATTCAAAATGGCGGCATGTGAAAGCGTAAACCTGGACGTGTTCCATTCCGTGACTTTATGATTACTCGTCGGTCATAAATACCCCTTTCAGGGCGGCTGCAGAACCAAAAGAGTCGTTAATTGTCAAAGAATCGTCCACCCATACCCATTATGTATTTGTAATGGGGTTTATATTCCGAATATATACCGCATATTCTATTCATATGAGCGGGGGTGTTGTGTTGTGCGCTTCCAGGCCACCGTAGTCGCAGCGGCGGTGGTGTACCTCTTGTATATTTGTGCTCCTTGGCTCGATGCCTGCTGTGATCTGATCTGACGCGTCTCCCTGTAGCAAGCGCTCCTTCTACACACCACATCAAGGCTCTCTGCGCCGCTCTCCCGACACCAGGGCGTCGGAGGATGATGATAAGCCTGATAATGGCAGAGTTTGTCGTCGTTTGAAGACAGAGCAGGTGGCACACTGCTAGCATACCAGCACTCTCTTGACACACTCTTTGTGTGTGTCTGCGTGTGTGGTGACGGCTAACCTGTGGCCATTGGTTAGCCAAAGCACCACGGGTGTGGACCCTCACCCAACCCCAGAGTCAGGCCAGGTGAGGCTGCTCAAACCAGCCACCGACCACACACACACACACACTCCACACACTCATTCTCTAAAGTTGAGCATGCACACACACACACATCCACGCACGCACATGCACAATCACTGATGAGTAAACCCATGTATGTGTGTGTGTGCGTGCGTGCGTGTATACAACTGTGTGTTCCTGAATATTATGGGTTGCCAGATGTTAGCTGCAGTCCCTCGCAGTCTCTGAGCTTCGAAACCTCTCTAAACGAATCTTTCCTGCACACACAAACACACCACACACACCCATGGAGTGTGAAGTCCTGGTTGATGCATGAATAATTCAGAGAGCTGGACATGGTAATTGGTCCCTCCAGATCCCTGGCTCCACTGAGACGCTTAAAAAAATGTGTTTTTACGCTTCCAACTGTTGTTTTTGTGGGAGTAATTTCAATAATTTTCTTCAATTTTGCCAATTTTTTAGCAAGAAATGATAGGGCCATTGAGAATAGTTGTTAATGAGTCCGTCTAATTGACTAGCACAGCCTAAATAGGGGCCCCTAAATTGCTTTTTAAAATAAAAATTCCATGATAATCAACCATTGCCTGCTTGGGAGTGTTTGATATAAGCATTGCTGGCTGTGTGAAGTCTTGACTTACCGCACATACACGGACACCCAAAAGGCAGTAGCTATGATAATCTTGTCCTGTAATAAACCTATAATCCTGGAATTAGTCTAGGGACACAAACTCACAGCCTTCCTGCAAAGACACAACCAACAAAATACTACCTTTCCATCGTTAATCCAAAAGGGTAATCGCGCTGATTGGCTGACGGGGGAATCTGGAATAGATCGATATTATCGTCTTCAACAGCGTATCCGGACTCGGTCTGTTGTGGTCAGACTTGTTCCTCCATGTTGCGTTGCTTGTCGGCTATATCCTCCAGGAGCGCAGTGCCGGTGGTAGTGGCAGGTGGTGGTGGTGGAGCAGGTGGAGGAGAGCGGTGTGCAAACCAGACAGCAGAGATGCTTCAGGCGTTGCTATTTACTTTTTTGTTTTCCAAGTGGCGGTGATTGCTGACAATGTGGAATTGAATTCAAATGTGTTCTCTAAACTGTTTTATTGATGATACCTGCGGGTGGATATGAACAAATATGTAAATATTAATGTGAACGCTTGTCGTTCGAAGGAACAAAAAACATTAATATTGGTTTTGTAGTCTTTGTGGCTTTCTGAATTCTTTTCTTCATGAATAAAGGGATAAATAATCCAGATTTTATTACATGCAATTGCTTTTAGAGCACAATTTGCTTTAATTAATGTTGAAGCTAAACAGATTTAAAGCCTGTAATTTCCATAATCATTGGTTGAAAGTTAAGCTGGCTCACTCAAGTTATTACAATCAAAACAAGTTAATTTGCACATAAAAAAACTGTTGATATACTTTATTGAGAAGGGGAATACTATCTGACACTGTGACACATCATGTAATACGGTTTAAACAATAATCCATGCCTGATGAGCCTATTTCAATATAAATACACATTTCACTATTTCTGTCATGTAGTTGTGGGCGGAGCTACAGTTAGGCGATCAGATTGACATTTTTGATTGAAATTGAAGAGCTAAGCCCTATTTGAATTAAAAAAAATACATCCTAAATCATTTTCTAGCTACTGTACCTTAACCCTGTCGTGAGGTCAATGAAATATGAGGATAACCAGCACATCTGAAGATTGACTACAAAACGCCCATCTTAGATTAGAAATCTATTAATTAATGACCTTTGGAGCATTGGAGTTGAAACACAATAGCTATATAGCCAACCAGAATAACAGTCACAAAAGTGAAACGAAGTGCTTGTTACATTGAGAAAGGTTGCTCGCACTAATCATCCTGTCAGTTCACACATGAATCCCAGCTAGTGTTGTTGTTTACATGCTGAGTGGTTGGGTTGTTGTTTACATGATGAGCGGTTGTGTTATTGTTTACATGATGACCGGTTGTGTTGTTGTTTACATGATGATCGGTTGTGTTAGTGTTTACATGATGAGCGGTTGTTTTGTTGTTTACATGATGATCGGTTGTGTTATTGTTTCTATGATAACCGGTTGTGTTGTTGTTTACATGATGACCGGTTGTGTTATTGTTTACATGATGACTGGTTGTTTCCATAAACAAGCAAATGGGCTGCCGCAGGGAATTGTGGGCCACCACTATCTCCTTTCCTTTTGTAAAAGATGGCCCAGTGTATCCTATGCTGAAGGAGGTATGACGCCCTAGACAAAGGGATGCAGGTGGGTTGTGTTCTGGTGGTTTGTTGCGCTGGGTAACAGGGAGGTGCTCAAGCAGTTATTTAGGCCAACACAAAACCATTGTGTTTATCTTTTGCATCTAAATCAGCTTTGTTGTTGTCCTATCTGTCCATCGTTCGAAAAAAAAAAGAGAAAAAAGCAGTATAGCTGACCAGTATAACAGTCACAAAAGTGAAATGAAATGTTGTCACTTTGAGAAAAGTTCCTCACACTAATCAACCTGTCTGCTCATACATGAATCCCAATTAGTGCTAGCTGTTTTATTGTTTACATGATGATTGGTAGTTTCCGTGAACAGTCAAAGCATCACTTAAATGTTCTTGCCGCAAGGAATTGTGGGACGGGACTATCTTCTTTTCTTTCATAAAGGAAGGTGTATCCTGTCACGATCTGCCTCTGCCTAGAAGGATGCTGGATGTTATTGTTTATTGTTGACGCTGTCTTGTTGTGTTCTGTCTCCAGCTTCCCCACTTGTCAGTTTACTTCCTGGTGTGTTTTCCATGTGCTTTATGTTCACTAATTGTTTTGTCGGTCGGCCATTTTGGGTTCAGGTGTTGTCACGTTGTTGTTAATTCCCTATTTAAGTCTGGCCCAGTCCTTTGTTCCTTGTCAGATCCTACCTGTCGTTTAACTGTCAGTCTGTCAGTGAGAAACCGTCGTTTCTCCCATGTTCATCTGCTACCTGCCTGTTGCCTGTTTACCGGTTTACCTGTTACCTGTCTGCCTGTTACTTGCCTGCCTGTCCCAGCAGTCCATTAAATATTTAAGTTAATACGCGCTGCCTGCGTCTGGGTCCTTACCCTACCTCAACCTCTGCCTACGTACTAAAGGAAGTATTGAAGCACCATTCCTTGGCGTTTAGAGAATTCGAACAGACCTTATCATAGCTGCCACTTAGATACTTCTGGGTCATTCTCTCAATAAGGAAAAGCAAAAAAGACTTTTCGAACATAGCCTCAAATGAACGATGTAATTAGTGTCATGACATCATCTCCATTTCCTGTTTCCAGGCACCGTATTGGTGGAGAACATGCAGATCAACGGTGTGGCAGAGGGTCCGGACCGTACCATCTCCCTGTCTCTGAGGGACAACAGTGAACGCTGGGTGATCCTGGACCCGGCCAGGCAGGCCCTGTACCTGAACAGCACCGGCCGCGTTCTGGACCGAGATGTAAGCCATTAACCGCGCAGAAACTAGAATAAGAGGTGGTGCCAGTTGGCCAGGGACTAGGTTGGGAGGAGGCGGGGACTGGAGGAGCTGTCTGACACACCGCTTTTGTTCCAACTAATCGGGTTTTCATCTCTGATGTCGTTGTTATCCTGAGACCATGTTTATATCTATATCTGTTTGTCTGGCATCATCTATCTGTCTGTCAATCTCGACAATATTATTGATCTATATATCTATTGATCTCTCATTCATCTTTATCTATCGATCAACCATTTTTATATCTCTCGTCATTCATTTCTCTTTATCCCTCTCTCTCACTATCTATCTGTCGGTCTGTCTGTCTATCCATCATCCATCTTTATCTCCCTCTCTTAATCTCTGTCTCTTTATCTCTATTTCTCTCTGTCTTTATCTCTATCTATCTATCTGTCTGTCATCCCTGTGTATTTGTCTGTCCCCAGCCTCCCTCCAACATCCACTCCCTGGTGGTGCAGGTGCAGTGTACCAACGAGCTGGTCGGCACAGTGATCCTGCACGAGGTCCGCATCGTGGTGCGCGACCGCAACGACAATGTGCCACGCTTCCAGCAGCCCCGCTACTATGTCTCCGTCAATGAGGTGCACACACACACACACACACACACATGCACACACGCACACACACACATACACGCACACATGCAGACACACACAAAAGCATGCACACACTAGAACACATGCACACATGCAAACACACACACATACACAAGCATGCACACACACATGCACGGGCACACACACACACATGCACACACGCACACACACATGCACACATGCAAACACACACACACACACAAGCATGCACACACACATGCACGGGCACACACACACACACACAAGCATGCACATGCACGGGCACACAGACACAAGCATGCAGACACACATGCACGGGCACACAGACACACACACACACACACACATGCACTCAGGTGTGTCGCTCCACCTTTAAACCAGCAGCGGAGGTAGATACAAAGCCAGGTCAGTGTCTGTGAAAAGCAGGAACCGGCATGCTGGAATAGGGGGCGTGGCATTTTGATGACGTTTGGCTGTCTGTGCGTGAATGTATCCTGTACGGAGTGGTATAAGCGTGCACGGCTAGCAAAAGCATCTATCAGATGTCACACGAGACGTTGTTGTGCTACACATCGCCTCTGATCCCAGGACGGCGGCATGTTGTGTAAAGCGAATCAAATAAGCAAAGCCAGAATAATGATCTTCTGTATACAAGGGGATGACTGAAAGGGGTTCCTTTTATTACACAGCATCCTCACTTCCAATCACATGTAGGACCATGGATGAGAGGGCTAAACAGAGCACCCCAACCAAGCAGGGGTGGAGATGGTCCCAGCAGGATCATTTCAACTGAAATGGATGCATTTGCGATCCCGATGTTATCGGAGAAAAAAACAAAAAAATGCCTGATCTGTGTCGGGCAGCATAGGAATCAAGACTCGGCGTCATAGCAACCAGGGGACCTGATGCAGATGTGTGTTGTGTTGTTCAGGTGCTTGACGCTTCCAACAAAGTTGTCATCATGCCCTCATCCAAGAAGCTGTCAGGCGCAGTCATTGGTACATCCCTCCACCGTTTTCTCTCAGCTGCGTGGTTTCAGCGATGGCAGTGTCCGTAGCAATCACCACAGTGATCAGAGAAAACATTGGATTACCGCACTAAACATTCACTGAAAGAAGATTAGGAAAATAAAATGCACATTTCTCACTGGAGATGTTATCAAAATGCATTTCAATGCCGACATATAAAATATAGCATTTTCTTCCGAGATTAAAAGGAATGTCAGCAATTTTCCGTCTTGCGCATGACGCTGGGGGTTTCTGCCCAAGCGGGCCGGACATGGATTTCTCTTACGTACTGTATCCACATCTCCTCTCCTGTGTTGGTATCAGTGGTCAGTCGATACAAATCGATGACAGCGGCCCTCTGAGCCTACTTGTAGGTAGAGTTGGCACCTACTGTGAACGTTCGTAGCGGGTGCTCTGTGGTGCTCTCTGTTCTCGTATCTGCCTTCCTCCCATTTCTCTCTCTCACTCCCTCTCTCTCTGACTTCCTCCCTGGCATTTTCTATCGCTCTACCTTCCTCTGGCTCCAGATACTGTAGATGGAGACAGGTAGAGAAGCCCAGTCGGTCTTAACCCTTCTCTCTCTTAACTTGTCGCTGTCTCTGCTTCTCCTGTCTCTTCTTTTCTTCTGTTCTTTCTGTCTATCTTTCTTACTTTCTATTCATCATCCCTTCACTTCTCAAACACCATCAATCTTCTCTCTCTCTCTCTTAGCGGTCGTAAAAGGTTTTCTCATTACCTCGCTCTGGAGTATTGGCGGTGTTGTGCTGCAGTACAGCCACCGGTGTTCAGGAGGCGCGCTGTAAAAAAACACAATAAAATCACCAGCGTGCACTTCCACAGCGAGGCCGATCCAATCCTACACCGCTCGCCGACAGCGCTTTAAGATGAGTTAGCTCAAAGAAACACAACAAGGTTGTAAATCTATTCTGATGGCGGGGGGTCCGATGGTGGTAATAAAGCTGACTGGAGACATCCTATTCAGATCACCCCGGGGAGACTGAAGGTGGAGTCTGTTTGGAGCTCACGTCAGGACAGGTGTCAAAGTTAAGGGGGTAGTTCATCAGGGTTAGGGCAGACAGGCAGACAGACAGACAGACTGGTGACTGGAAAGATGGATAGGTCAATGAATAGATGTCCTAAAGTCATTAAAGTAGACAGACAAGAAAGACCAACAGATGAATCGAGACAGACCAATTGACTGACAGACAGATAGACAGCCAGGCAGCCAGTCCAATAGATAGACAGACAGAACAATAAATGGACAGATGGACAGATTAAAACAACAGACACAGACAGGCTGACCTGTTTTCCTCACTGTGTTCACAGCTGACCCCAGTAGGAACCACTATCTTCTCTGGTTTCTGGGGGAACAACGGCGCGACGGACATCGACGACGGACCCAACGGACAAATAGAGTACACCATCCAATACAATCCCAGTGACCCGGTAACATATCTCTCTCTCTCTCTGTATCCATCTCTCTCCATCTCTCTCTCTATATATCCATCTCTCTCGCACTCTGTCTCTCTGTCTGGCGGCTGCTTTAACTCTGTCTCGATCTGTCTTTCTATCTATCTATCTATGACTCGTAAAAGTACTTTAAAAATGTGTGTGTCTGTGTGTGTGTGTGTGTGTGTGTGTGCGTGTGTCAGACGGCCAACCGCACCTTTGACATCCCCCTGACCCTGTCCGGCTCGGTGGTTCTGAGAGAGCGGCTGAACTATGAGGAGATCACCCGCTACCTGGTGATCATCCAGGCCAACGTGAGTCTGCTGAAGCCCCGCCCACCCCTTCCACACACCTGCACACCACCGCTCACACTTCTGCAGACTGTAAAAGGCCAGGCGCCGGCCCAAGCACCTTTTTACGCTCATCTTTATGTCTGCAATGACGTTGGCGGCTTTTTGTGAAAAAATGTAATTGTAACTGAAAAGCATTAACTAAAAGCATTCTGGTGTGCTGTGACACACAACTGCAGAAGATCAAAGGCTTGTTCAGCAGACAACAAAGAACAAAAAATAAGTGTATCGTTAGCATTAAAATGGTGCACAGCATTTGTGAAGGTTGTTTGAATAAATGGAGAACAATATAGGCCCTAGCACCGAAGCTTGTACCACCCCCTTTGATGGTGTTACACTAGAGCAGGTGGACCCTGCCACCTGAACACACTGCATGGAGCCCTACTCTGTGCTACCTGTATATCCTTGCACTTGTCTCCTCTGCCTGAAAAGGTCTCATCGTGTGCCCATCAGCATCGCGTCAATGCGCGATGTGCTCCTCAGGGCTCGCGTTCACGACAAATGTAATCACTTTCCAATTGTATTTATATTTGCACATTTATCCGGAGCCATCAAACGCTGTGCAACGTGGCCAGTGAGAAGATTCCCACAACACACAACACGCTCATTAAACATGATGCCCAGTGGCTGCAGTGTAGCTGAGCCATTAGCCTGTCGCACTACAGTGGAACATACTGTAGTACGCTTGGGTAACTTTACATGCATATGTATATATGAGAGAGAGAGAGGGGGAGAGAGAGAGAGCCTTTAATCAAGCTAACCTTGTTAGCTTGATTTGTGTGTGCACACAAATGTGCTTGTGTGCACACTGTGGCAGTTCGATTGAACTTTGCTATAATTGGGTGCCGGGTGGGGATTAAAAAGGGTTTCATTTGAAATGGTGTGGGGCGTAGGAGAGTGAGAAGAAATCCATCTCAAATGTTCCCTGGATCGCGGTACGCTGCCTCCACGGGCTTCAGGGATACACTGAAGGCTGTATGTCGGTGACACACACACACACACACACAACAGTTCACCCCTTTATCGTGACCCTCTTCAACATTCATCCCTGTAGCTTTGTTTCCTCTTCAGGGCCACTGGTTGCTCTTACCATGTACGTTCTGGAGGACGGGCCACGCTCCTCCCCAACTTGAGTCCAGCAGCCATAAAAGCCAGGCTTTTATTATGGCTAGCAGCCAGGCTGCTCTTGCCAATCATGCAGGAGGTGCACTGGATAATAGTAATAATATCTTTATATATGCATGTATTATATTCATCATCCTCATTGCCGGCATCGTTATCTGCATCGTTATCCGCATCGTTATCTGCATCGTTATCGGCATTATTGCCATTGGTATTGCGATCTTTACCAGCATCGTTATTGCCATTGCTATCGGCATTGGCATCGTTATCGGCGTCGTTATCGGCATCGGCAGCGGTTTCGCCATCGTTATTGCTATTGTTATTATTGTATCCTCCCAGTCTGTCTTGGAAGTAATGGCCGCTGTCTATGCTTATGATATCCTTCTCCTCGTAGAGGGTCTTGAGCATTGAGGCCCTCCACAACACAGATACATGCATACAACCACACACACGCACACACGCATACACGCACACATTGGCTATCCCATTTTATAGTCTGTAGCCCAGGGTGCTGCCATAGCCATTGTTTTGTGTTTGTATGTTTTATTGTCAGGAAGTGTCTCGTCGCTGCAGGAGCAAAACCTGCAGGGAACGCAGCACAAGCTCTCTATGCTGCTAACGGTCTGGCGATGGTTATTATGAATGTCTGTCTGTGTTCACCAGAACTCATCAAATATGTTCACTACCACTCGACACTCCTCACCGGTTCACTGAGACAGTCCGTGCTGGCGTGCCTACGTTCGTGAATGCATGCAGAGATACTTTTTCAACGGATGGATGCATTGACGATTGAAAAACTGTCATTGTAATTACCTCGCATTGTCAAATCAACGGGGGTCAGCCATTTGTGTGTGGAACTTAGTGGCGTATTCAACATTTTCCATATCTGTTTTGGCCGCCTGGGGAATAACAGTCAACCTAGGATCTGTTTGAACTTTTCAAAACCGACAATCACGGAAACACTTTGTGTTCCCTCCCTCTCGTGCCCTCCTTCTCTTTATCACCCTCCATCTTGGTCTCTCGCTTTCTCTCCTCTCTCACTCTTTGGTTCTGTCACTCTCCTTTTCAAAACCGACAATCACGGAAACACCATCGATTGACCTTCGGAAAGGTCCATGTTACTTAATGTTTCAGCATTTAAAGAAAAGTGTGCGTATATATGTATACATAGGACCTCACAGTTTTAGCCTGTTCTCTTCGGAAAATACAAAACTCAAAACTCAATTGCAATTGGGAGGTCACCCAGGGGAGTTCAGCCCTGGGGTTGGTCTGCGGCGACGCGCTGACAGGTCCAAGTACAGCTCTGCCGTCTGTACACCTTTCAGAGCTTTCTGAACAAAGGAAAACAAGAACACACAACACACTCTCGCTGTCCCGCTGGTACATGGACGATGCTGGCGGAGAGAGAAAAAATGTGTCTTATAGATTGGCTTAAAAGCAGGTCTCTGCGTGACACAACCCTTGGCCACAATGAAATCTGGGGGGGGGGGG
>OMOU01090469.1:0-13024 GCA_900312585.1 Malacocephalus occidentalis
CCACTGACTCCTCCTACCTCCCTCCCGCGTGACAATGTGGTTGAGGTTGACGATGTCCAGGATGGCCTCCAGGTGGGAGTCCCGTAGGCCTCTGGAGGCCATGTCCTCCACAGAGTCCGGGTAGATCACCTGATCCCGCAGGGAGCCAATGGACATGTAGGGCCTGGTCACACACACACACACGTAGATAACTTTAAATGCTAAATGTTCTGAAACATCTATTTACTAAACATCAAGATTCAAGATGTATATTTGTCACATACACATACAGGATATGCAGTGAAATGAAAAGTGCCGATGCTTAGTGGAAGGAGGAACAGAATTGGAGGGATCAGAATATTTACAATAGTTTTTACAGTAAAAAGAGCAGCAGGAATGGGAAATATATGTGAGTGTACTGTTTAGTAACCATGTGTGCCACGTGTGTATGTGAGTGTGAGCATGGGGGGGCCCTAATGAGCTCAGAGTTCACAGTCCTGGTGGCCTGCGGAAAAAAACTCAGTTTTAGTCTCTCTGTTCTTGCAGCGTGACTGTAGCGGCGCTTGGCTGACTGCAGCACCTGGAACAGGTTGTTGTTGTTGGGGTGGTGAGGATCCTTCATGATCCTGCAGGCTTTGGTTTGACACTTCCTGGAGTACAGGTCCTGCAGGGTGTAATGCCAATAGAAACACCCTCTGCAGAGCCCTCCTGTCCTAAGAGGAGCTGTTGCCGAACAGGTCGATGCTTCCTGTCAGGATGCTCTCCACCGCACCAGCGTAGAAGGTCTGAAGGATCCTCCGGGAGACTCAGAACTTCCTCAGCTGCCTGAGGTGGTAGGGGCGCTGCTACCAGAGTGTCAATGTGTGCAGTCCAAGTCCGATCCTCTGGTACGGATCTCCGCCAGTTGTCTGGCGGGGGGAGGCGCGTCGCTATGTGTATCAGCTGTTTCTATTTCAGGCTCTTTGGGAAGGTGGGGTGATGGTAGGCGGGGTCTTCTCGATTCCTCCTGCTACTCTGGCAATTTTTTGTAAGTGTTGATTGTTACTTGCTTTGATCGGTCTCAGCCTCAAGTGGATTTGGGTGTTAATGTCTTGTAGACCTACTGTGTGTATCGTGTGTGTCTATGTGTGGGTGTGTGTGTTTTGTGTATACTGTGCTTCTAGTACCATATGTCTACTGTGTGTGTGTGTGCGTATGTGTATGAAGGTAATGTATAGTATTATGTTACAGGCGCCAGGTGAGGTCAATGAAATATTCACACGGAGGAGGAGGCCGTGTGGGTCACGTTACTCTTCGTTCAGAGGGGGTCAGGAACTTCTTTACTCTTCAGTTAGACGCGTTCATTCAAAGTGACGGCTGACAGTGAATTCAGATCCATGTCCTTCAGGAGCAAAGGAGGGGCTATATACATACCTATGCGTGCGTGCGTGCGTGCGCGCGTGTGTGCAAGTGTGCGTGTGTGCACGTGTACCTCTGGGGGATGTAGAACATATGCTGGGGGGAGGGCTTGCAGAGCACCCCTCCATAGACGGGCCAGAGGCCGCTCAGGATCCGGAACAGGGAGCTCTTCCCACAGCCGTTAGGACCGGTGATCAGGAGGTGCATGCCCTCCTCCACCTGCACACACACACACACACACACTACTGAGGAGGTGCAAGGAGGAGGTTGGTTGAGGAGGGGCAAGAGGTGGAGGAGGAGCAGGTGGAGTACGAAAGGAGGAGGTGAAGGGTGGAGGAGGAGTTTCGATCGGTAGCTCCACCTTGAAGTTGAGGCAGGAGACGACCACATCTCCATTGGGGGTGATGATGGGGACGTCCTCGCACACAATCCCTTGTTCCACGTCAATCACGTTGCCTGAACACACACACACACACACACACATGAATAATCAATCACCGTGGCTTAGGGTGGAGCCATCAGCCTGTCATTAGCTATTCGCATGTGTGTGTGTGTACTGTCACATGTCAACCATGTTAGCCAGTACCACTAGCCTATGTGTGTGTGTGTATCTTATCTCTTATCTGTTTCCTTATCTCAAAGTCTCCACACGTGATTAACGCCGACCTTTGATCTCTAGCGGCCCCTCGATGTGAAGTGACGGCTTGCCCTTCTTCTCGATGGCAGCGGTGGACACGGTGGATCGCTTGTACACGCCACGCTGCACCTCCTCGAACACCAGGAACATGTTGTGCACACGTGCTGTGTAGCCCGCCAGCTCGGTCACCTGACCCCACACACGCGCACACGCACACGCACACACACACGTTCAAAGGTCATCCGTATAGCAACAACAAGATCGGCAAGCAGTGTGTTATCGAGTGTGTTTGAGAGAGAGAGACTTTTTTTTCTTATTCATGTGGGTCTATAATACCGTGTAGCAGTGTGAAGTGGCTTTTGCAGGAATACACAGGCTGGGTGCTTAATAGGTGGAACAATGCTCTCTCTCTCACTCTCTCTCACTCTCTCTCACTCTCTCTCTCTCTCTCTCTCTCTCTCTCTCTCTCTCTCTCTCCTTATTTATACGGATACAGATATATATCATTTTCATGTACGTCACAGTTTGCTTTGCCACTAGGGGGCGATGTTCAGTAGTTTGGGGATTAGTCATTTGAGTTCAGCGCACCTGTGGTGTGTAATTACGATTTTCCTTTTTTGCAGCCACGTCTACACCGTGTATACAATACCGGTTTCACTTAATTGTTCATTGTTACCTTTTCACCAGAAGTGAAAGTTATTCAAAGCCTTGTTTGGAGTGGCTTTGTGCCTGACTTTGTGTTCCTCTTTTGGGTCTTAGTCCACTGTGATAATGTATTTCCCTGTACATATGTAATCCATTTTCATTTAATTGTACTTAATGCTAGTTAAAAAGACTTTGTTTCTTAATTAGCTACTAGTACAGACATACAGTATATGGAGGCTACTATTTGTGTACTGCTGATTAGATTCCCTTCAAACTGAGGACAAAATAAGAAATAATAAAAATAGGGTTGCATTCATAAAACTAAACAAACCTGTGCGAGGAACAGAGGGTGTTTTAACAAAGAAAATGAACCAAGACAAAGCAGGAAACAAGGAAAGGACAAACAAATGGAAAGAAAGAGAAATGGGCCACAGGCTGTTGACTCAGCTTTCTTCTGAGGCACAACAAACATGCCTGGAACTCAGTGGTGACTGTGAGAAGCAAGCGGGATGTGTGATTGGCTCTAGCATATTCGAAAATGCATTTCCTGCAGAACATGTGGTGAGTGAGCTCCTGTAATATGAGAGAATCTAATTAAAGAGGTATTTCACGTTAAAGCACTTTTCACATCAAACAACCTTTTGTATTCACCCCAGACACGTTTTAGTTCGCTTGCTTCAATATTTACATATTGGATAAGCGTGTCATAGAAGCCCTTTCAAAATCAAACTCCACGTCAAACTAATTGTATACACACACATCCCTGTTTTTGTCATGACTGATATTGTCTGTGAAATGCATATGTTGGCAAAAACATGGACAATAATCACACAAACAATCTCCTCAACTACTAATTGTGCAGTATATACAGTATGCAGCATTTTCCAATGACATTCTTGCTGCTAGAAAAAGATGGATTCAACCCTCCAGCTCATGTAGTCTAGTGAAGATTACGCTGCATCCTTTCACAAACATATCCAATACGTTAACAAGAGATTCAATGATAGGGAAGTTTCACATCTTAATCCACTTGTAAAATAGTGTTGAGGAGGGCAGTTGGGGGATGAAGGGGATTGTGATCGTTTGGCATGTCTCGTGTGCATTTGGAGCATTCTCTAACGCACGCGTACTTTGGAGACGATAGTTTGTGAGGTTGTTCCCCCGCGTGATAACTCAAAGTAGGCCATCTTTTGAAGAACGTAGCGCCGCCTGCTATCAATATTGAAGCTTGGTACATTTAACAGACAGCAACAATTATTCTAAGAATGTAGTTTACAACTCTGGATGCCATAAGAGGTACGTATGTTGAGAAATGTAAATAGGCTGATTCCAGCTGCAAAAAAGCAACTACATTTGCTCTGTTGAGTACCCTATTAATTAAAAAGTGAAGAGTAGGAGTTTATTGACAGAATGTTCCTCATACACAATGGTAGATTTTCTGGAAAATCTACCAAAGGCCAAACCTGTCTGTAAAGGTGCAATATTTGTCGGTTTAGAACCATTAAATCCAATCACATGAGACCTGTTTGTGTGTGGTTAACTTGTCTTGTTTATTCAACTCGTTCTGCGTGCAGTTTCCTGGACGCGTAATCCTGCTCTTGAGGAGACAAGCTATCACTGACCTGTCGCCAACATGTTTTGACTCAACCCTGCTAAGCTAGCTAGCTAACCAAGCTAACCAGCTTGTCGAGAAACAGGTTGGATTCCGAACTGCAGTGCTGGGCCACCTGGGCTACATGCTAGTCCCTCTCCGCTGTCCCATGTGTCTTGTGACTCGTGAACACAAAAGCCCATCAAATATGTCAGGAGATCCCAATGTTGTTCTAGCGCGGGCTAAAATACCGGGTGGAGCTTCATGTGACTGCACGCATTAGTGTTAGTTGCATGATCACACACACACACCACATGCCCCAAACTGTTGGCTGACCGGGCGGGTTAACAACGCTAGCAACGTTAGCCCAGGTAATTTACCGCGCGATGTTGACACGGAGGCGTGCCCATGTTATAATGGCAATGGTCACAGTGGTGACTGCCAACCGGAGGTGCGGCCAAGTTTACCGCAAATGTGCACAAAAAATCTCATTGTCATCTCTCCAAATAACTTTATTTTGCTTCGCTTCTGGTCACCTCACCTGACACCGAATGGCTTGCTCCCCAGCCAGCATTTCGTCGAGACTCAAGACTCAAGATGTTTATTTGTCACATACAGTCTGCTTGTACTGCTACTATGTATGCAATGATGCCACCCACTGCTAGATTTCCTCCTTGTTAATTAAGGGAGTCGTTTCTTGCCCTTTGGGGGGGCTAATCAGCCAGGGAGCATCATAATATATTCTGTAAAACCCTTTAACACTGGAGCTGTGATGAAGGGCTAAAATGCGCGCGCTCCCTGAATCATGTTTCGCTCTGCTGACGTACACATGCACACAGACACGAAGGCACACGTGTGCAGACACACAGACACACCCATCCACAATGCATAACAATCACACAATCACACACACGCCCACACACACTCAGCATGTAGGCATGTGGTGGTGCAGGACAACAGTGCTTCAGGAATGTGTTCGTTTTGCTTCCTGCTCTGCACCCTGCTGCTGCTGCTGCCGCCGCCCCCTGGCACTGCACGGCCTGCCCTGCTGAGGAGTCTATGGGGACGCCACTGAGCATCCTCCCATCCCCCGGGCGCGCAACACGCCCCCCCCATGCCGCCCCAGGATACGGCGTTGGGCATCGTGACTCTTGGCAACGGGATGGTGTAAACAGGTTGTGACGGAACAGGTTGGATGTCTCTCGCGCCGAGCGCCAGTAAAATCACATGCGACACTGAGTCATCGTCCCACCAAAGCAAAAATGCCTTCAGTGAACAGAGGTCATTCGTGAGCCTGTGGCCAACATTGGGGATCGAACACCTCACCCCCACGACTAGACTAACCTGCCCTGCTTGCAATATTATTATAATGACAATCGTATTATATTACGTAATACAACTATACTAGATTAGATTCGAAAGAATTGTAAACATCCTGCCCGTCGACGACGACTAGAGTTCTGGGTGGTAATTCCCACAATGCATTGCTTCCCCTAACCGTGTGGTGGCTTTGTGTATGGTTGCAGGTTTGAATCCAGAATTGGGACACACGTCATTCCAACCTATGTGAGTTCAAGCTACAAAGCTTGTGTTCATGCTTGTGTTGTCTGTATATATAGTAGATGTCGTATTAGCTAGCTAACATACTAACAAAAATACTCTAACACAGTTTCATAGTATGGGTTTAACAAACTACTATAATTGTATGCTGGTTGGTCTGTGTAAATGTGTCCAAAATAGGTTTTCAATTCTTACCGTCTTATATTTTTGCTGACGCGCCCTTTGAATACGATTTTCCTCTTTAGGAAGTCAGAACATGTGACTTCTGTTTTAACAATTCAACACAGCATTACATTATCTGCCTTGTGACTTCAAGTGAGTTTCAGATTCACGTTTAGAATTAGGATCCTAATCACATGTTGCACAATGTTTTTTTTTTTTCCCACATTCAGAGTAGAAGAACAATGTACACACAAATGTATACACTAATGCAGTAGCCAAACAGAACTCCCTTCACAGCTAAATCCTCTCACAGACCTCCAAACAGCCGTACAAAAGGCCTATTCTGACGGCATTAGGTAGGTTTTTCATTCTGCTCTGTTTGCGTGTGTCAAGGTTTGTTTTCCACATTTCATATAATTCCCGTAAATGTAGCCTAACACTGTTGTATACTACAACAACCTGCTGTATGCTACTGGACTATGAAGCATACCGTCTAAGTACCTGATCACACCAGGAGTGTTGTTTGGACTCATCTTCCCATGATGCACCTCAACATAGAACCCTCTGAAAGGACCAATGCGCGGATATACAGAAGCAGGTATTTCAACCTCAGAGTCACATGACCTCTGTGGCAGGCGGTCGTGACAGTGGCTGATACTGTACTACCACTGTAATACGACTCCCACTGTCTTCCCTATGGGTGACACGACCACTGCTTCCAGCATTCACATTGCTTTGACTTTTCCCACCTTTGTCCTCATCGCACATGCTCATGTTGCCACACGTTTTTAATGCTGTACTTTTGGTGCTCTTTTGCTACCTTTACATTATTTTCCCCTGTGAAGTGCATTTACATGTTTAGGATATGACCCTACGATGGGACCAATAACGTGTTGGCTTGGATCAAAAACGGACGCCATGGCCACGCCACTCACCTCCTTATACGAGGACATGATCCGCTCGATGGCATCGCCGCCGGACAACAGCAGGTTGCGGGCCGTGGTCAGCGCCTCGGTGCGTTCGCTCACCTTCACCTGGACCGGACCGTCTACCACTTCTACACACAGAGAGAGAGGGAGAGAGAGAGAGAGAGAGAGAGAGAGAGAGAGAGAGAGAGAGAGATCGACAGCTCGACAGAAAGACAAAGAGAGAGAGAGAGAAGGAGAGAGAGGGAGGAGGGGAGAACGAGAGAGATGAAGAGCGGACAGAGAGGCAGAGGGCCTCATATAGTCCACGGTCTTTTTAAACTGTTTTGAGGGGTCCACTACTGGCCTTGGACACACGTTGTTCAGAGTAGGTTTAAAATGTACAAAATGTTTAATCCCATGATTCATTTCAAGTACACAGCACCTGTCCCATGACGACATCACATCTCTCTGTATTGCCATAAACAGATAATAGTCGTTAACAGTGTTTTCCGTCTAAACAGACCACCTGCCGGCGATACTAACCACACACACAACCACACACGTCTCTTCCATGAATGTGAATGATGCTCATCTCTCTCCCCCTGAACCCTGTCTGTACTGTGGAACCTGCTTGCTTCTGAAAACGACTGCAGATGGGATATTATTGTCTATTGAGCAGATTCATTCATTTGCATATATTTGTTTCATAGATCACGCCCCCCTGACGGGGACTGTGCATGCCACAGACTACTTGGGAAGGGTTGTCAAATTTCAAACTTGTGAAGTCGATGAAAATGTCCAGTACGGTGCGGTAACGTGAGCATGTAGGGCAGAGGGTTGAATGTGTCTACCGCATTCCTGGCCGCCCCCAGACTTCTGTGTTCCAGTTTCAAGTTCCCAAGGGGAAATAAAAGACTTCCATGATTCGATCATTCGATCCAAGCGACCGCCACTCTCTGCGGCGGACAGGCAAACCAATCGGAGGCAAGTCAATCGGAGTCGGCGCTCTCACCCGTGTCGGCGAATCCCCTGGCAGTGATGATGGGCACGGCCACCATGACGAGGCCGGCGCAGCTCCACACGTACTTCATGAGGAACTGCTCCACCATGACATACCACAGCCGCTTGGACAGAATCAGGTTCATCTGGTTGGCCAGCGCTGTGTAGCACTTCTGCAGCTGACGCATCTCCACCTGAGAGAGAGAGAGAGAGAGAGAGAGAGAGAGAGAGAGAGAGAGAGAGAGAGAGAGAGAGAGAGGAGATTGGGAGTCAAACACCAAGACTGTTGTGAGCGTGTTGGTTGGTTTTCAATGTGGTTGTGATGTTTACTTTGGAAAAGGTTCCAATGTCAACAATGCTCCTGGGAACTGAATTCAAAGTGTAAGTAATAGGCAATAGGCAGTAATGGGCAACAACATAAGTCACTTGTGACATACTTATGACATAACTATTTACTATTTAGTCATTCTGCAGATCTCGTATCCAAAGTACCTTACAGGAGTTCAGATAGGCACATGTCATTAAGGAGCAGGTGCCTATCTGCTCCTCGAAAGGTGTCACACTGTCAATCTGCACTTTATCTGCACTTTATTACTGCTGCCATTGTGTATTAGGTTGTTATTATTGACGCAAGTATTGGGCTGTTTGCATATTGGATTCCCATGACATTAAAGATGTCAAAGGAGTGATGGGTTATAACAAGTGTATAAACGTATTGATCTGATGATCTATACCAGAGATGCTGGTATGACCCATGCATTACTAGACACGACCACGCGTTCACAAACCCATCCATGATACTGTTGAAAACGGTTTATGCTTGATATAATACGCCATTATGAATGCATTGTTTTGATAGCTTACCTTGTGTCCAGCATAGAAAGCTATCTCTTCTGCGTTAGCGATGATCCGGGAGTGAACGTAGCGCAGGTGCCCTTTCCTCTGAGCCTCCTCCGCTACCAGCTTGCCGAACCTGGGCGAGCAGGCCCGCAGAACCGTGGCCGTGGTGAAGATCACGAAGCCGGCCAGGAGGGTCGGTCCGGATGAATTCGCCCCCCTGGAACGGGCCGTCTGGATCAGCGTGTAGGCGGTGACGACCACGTCCAGGATGGGCTTGGTGAGGTTGGAGTAGAGATGCGCCACGGACTGGGAGAACATCATGACGTCCTCGGTGAGAGACTGGTCCGGGTTGGCCAGCCGCCCGTCAATGTTGCTCACCCTGTAGTACGTCTGCTCGGTGAAGTAGGTCCGGTAGGCATGGTCCACGAGCCGCGTCCGGAACGCCAAGGCAAGCTTGCCTTCAAGGTAGCGGATCACGCTGTTGACGAAGGTCGCCGGGATGGCGATGAGTATCCATTTCATCAGCTGCAGCATGAAGCTCTTAGGGTTCTTCTCCACGATCGTTTTGACAATCTTTCCGTCCAGGCTAGCGACATAAATCGACAGAAACGTCCTGATTATCAACGCGACGGAATGCAGCGAAAGTAACCCGAGCTCTTTCGACAGGAGATTGGGGAAGAGGATTTTTGCAAGTTCGAGGATTTGCTTAAAAAATTGGACATTCACCGCCGGGCCCGACTTCTTCTGGCCTGTGGTCCCTGCGTAGGACTTGGCCAAACACGTAGAACCGCTTTCCACTTTGGAAACTTGCGTGTTGTTCTTGCAGCCTTTCCTTCGACACACTTGTCTACATATAACAGGGTACAGCGTCTTGACGCCGTAGGCAGCGGCCGCGAGGAACACGGCTCGCTTCGCTGCGGTCGTACGGTCCCATTTCACTTTGGACGCCGCATCCAGGATATAGGACATGTTTCCCCTCCCCGTGCCAAAATATAGCGTCGTTCAGTTGTCCCCGTAAACAACGCTCGAAATCGCAATCGTGGACACGCTGCAAATGTGGAAATTATACATCAAGAAATACAATGAGAAGGCGAAGACCCTTTGATGTTTTCGCTTGAAGATGGCCTGATAGGCGGACCGCTACACCCTGCTTCCCCGTCCCGCCCCTGCGCTGCACCGCTGCGCTGTTTCATTGGCTGGTGCTGCACCTCGAGCGCCAGGCCATTGGCTGCGTACACTGTACGGATACGAACGAGTCGACTGTACATTACTGTCCGGACCACAGAAAAGGGCCGCTTTTAAATGGATAACGCACATTTTCATACAGTTTTCGCTGAGTGCCTGTCACAATATGTCATATTGTTATTGTTGTGTGTTTTTGACCGGTGATATGTCTTTGCATCATTACTTTGCATCTTACTGTACATGCCCAAGCATGTTGCTCGGGCATGTACAGTCTGTTTCCAATGCCACTGCAACCTGAAAACTCTTTGAATTAATTCGATGAATCTATAGATATCTTTAGATACCTTTATCTTTATCTATCTATATCTATATCTTTAGATATCTTTATCTATATACTTTCAATCAATATTTCCACGAGTCAGAACGCCATTCGAAGAAACAGTCCTGAATATAAAGCGTCCAAAATTCAACTTCAAACCCAGACACCGCGTCGTCATTTGACTTTAATTCAGAGACAGGATGTGTGCGAATGTAGACGCGCACACATCCATTCATATTAAAGCGTGGCGCGCGGAGACACGGTGACGTCAAACAGCTCGTCATGCTCGCGGGGTAGTAAGCACGGTGCTCGCAAAAGTGTCGACATTTAATTTAATTTAACGATGCTTACAATGAGTTCAACTGTGTTGATGATCCTTCTTAGCTGTATTCACTTGCTGAGGTGACCACACACCCATAAGGCCTGTCGAGGATTTAGATGTAGCCTATATTTACAATAGTCTATAGGAGTTTGCTATCTGAAAATGAACTGGGTCGGGGGTTCAAGGTACGACTGAAATAATATAATGTAGCCTCGGCCTAACGTAATAGTTACAATGTAATATAGTTGGACTGTAATGTCATATATTTGTACTGCAATGTAATAATGGCATATAGTGGTAATGTAATACAATGTTATATGAAAAAATGTTGCATATGTATGTCACGTCGATCCATGCATATTAGCTTAGTATTATACAGTTGTAACTTAAGGGTAACCTAATATGTAGTAATAGTAGTATGATTGTACTCATTCCAATGTAATACCGTCTTGTAAACGTTATTTATTTCTAATTACACCACCTTTAATGTACAGGAGTCGGTATATTATGAGAGCTGATACGAAGAAACAAAAGGTCAGTAAAGCCACGAGAAATTAAAGCCATTTGAAACTTGAGTGAACTTCTAATTTGCGAATGAAAATAAATAATATTCTCCCTCAGGAGTTCTTTGAAAAGGAGAAAATGAAACGCAGGTTACAGAATCTGGGGGTCCCTGTGTCGACGTCACCTAAAGGCAGTGGCCCAGGTAGCATGGACCTGTTAACATTGTTCATTGTTAACCAGATCGCTGCAAAGAAGGAAATTAAAGGTGAGAATTAGTGTCACCTGCATACAACACACATCTGCATGGACCCAGATATGCAAAGAGAATGTTAAGATACCATCAGGAAATGTATCTGTCACAAAGTACAGAAGTTAGAAAGAGATAGGCCTACAAAAAATATTGAGAAAAAGTTGAAAACTACAAAAAAGAAAGAGAAAACTGGATATGCTTGTCATCACAGAAAGATGACAAGCATGATTGTGATGTTTATTGCAACTTCAATATCTGCGGACTTTTCTTAGCTTCGGAACTACAGCTACACTTGCTCACCTGAGCTGCTCCAGTCTGCAAATGTGTTCCTCTTAAGCTAGTACTCGTGATGTGTAACCGATCTAATAGTGCTGTGGGTGTGGCATTGCTCAAGAGTGGTGATGACAGGCACAGAGGGCCCTAGTATACCACCAGGTGTGAGCATGTTTAGTAATTACAAAACTACCAGCCTACCCAGTGGACTGTACCAACTGGTAATACATCTAGGTGGACACACCCACTTGTGATGTCACTTTGTCACAAGACAACTTGAGGAACATGACAATTTTGAAACAGCTTGTAATGGCTAATCACACTCTCACCTGGTGGTATGATAGGGCCCCTGTAAATGAATTGTATCGGCAATCGAATACAAAAATTCAGATGCAGATAATTGTGAAAATGCTGAACATCAGCTCCGATAATCAGCCAGGCCCAAAATCAGGCGATCCCTAACATATACAGAACATAGGAAGGTTGTTGTGCTGTGATTCTAGATGCGCCTAAGGTGACAGTTCTCGGAGATAGTAAAGGACTTTCCAAAACCATGAAGAACGGACCACTGGAGCTGCCCATGAGTCCTGGCTCTCCCTCTCAACTCAACTTGGCAGAGAGCGAAGCTTACTACAGGTAGACAGGAGTTACTGAATGTATTGTCCATATTCACATGGCAAATTATCTATCTGACCCTGTTCACATTTGGTATTTACATGTGGTCTAGCCAGCCGGACAGTTCTTAAGTCATCAGGACACACCAGGTATTAGAATTAGTCTTGAGTGACAACTTGTGATCGAATCTGAAGACTATGCAAATGAACACATCCAATTGGGTGGTGGGAGTCTGCCGGAGAATTGAAGGACAAGAAGAAATAAAAACACAAAATGACACGTTGTAGACAAGCAAAATGTTTGAGCTCACAGAACGTAAGTTGAGTAGACTACATACTAGTGTGCCACCTAGTGTCTGAATGTAAACTACAGTGGCATCATTTTGCCAGCATACATGCAATCTATGTGACTTTGAACTTCAAGTCCCATCCATTCTTGTGTTGGTCCTTCCTTGCTCCCGTCCTTCCTATTTGCCTTCCCTATTTCCTTCCTTTATCACCTCCACTCCTATAGTGTTCAGAGAGTTAAGACGAGGAGGCATTGCATCCCATATGGTTTGAAACGTCAGCAGGTGAGCATGTGACCCACATACCTGCTGTATCTGCTGTGATACATATCCCTGCTTTGTACATATTAAACAAATGAACCTCATATATTTTATTATATACCTGTTGTATCTGTTGTATACCTGGTCTACATACTGTACATATTATATAAATTATATAAATATACGGTTGACATGAGGTATACCACATGCATATCTGGTACATACCTGGGGAATGAAACGTCCAATACACACCACATGAACATCTACTTGATATACTACTTAGTCGTGGT
>OMOU01090472.1:0-11701 GCA_900312585.1 Malacocephalus occidentalis
ATACACAACGGTGTGTTACACAACCGGTCACACGGCGTCTCTCTCGAACCCACCAGGAGTCCCAGCTAAGCCTGGTGGACGCCGAGCTGGCGCTGCAGCTGAAGATCTACGAGGCGGCCAGCAAGCTGTGCCGGGAGGAGCACCTGAACAAGGCGGTGAGGCGGAGCCGCCTGCAGCAGTGCAAGCGGGAGGAGAAGAGGGTGAAGGAGCTGCAGGAGGCCGCCTTCCACCTGCGGCTCCAACATGGCCGCTCCTCGCCGCTCCCAGCGTTCACGGTTCCCCTCCAAGGTTAAAGCCCAAACAGTTTTTTACCGACGGGGAGTGATTTAAACTGCCCTTGAGATTGCCAATTTAGAATACACTGAATTCACAATTTAAACGTGCTTTTCGAAAGTACTAATTTAGCTGTTTAACTGACTTGACAGGAGGAAAATCCCTAAATGGATTTTAGCCATTATTTCGACACTAAATAATCTAAATAAACAGCTTGTTTGAAACTTTTTACTCCTAAAAACTGTGGCTTTGTTATTGAAACTGAGAATTTTACTTTCCCAGATCATGGTAATTCAGATGACAGTTCTCTCTCGGATTCACCGCTCCTTGATGAAGGTATGATTACATTTTTTTGTGGCAAGATGTCTGGGATATAGCTTACATGGAATAATTAGCATAATTCCCCACATTTTTATGCAGTGTATCACTCGCACGTGGGAAGTTCAATCCACATGTTAATGTGGGTTGTTGTTGTCATTTCCTTAGACGTCCATCGTCCTCAACCGTCCTCAGGGCCTCCTTGTGGGAACCAGCACCATCTTCCCCAGACCTTCCCGGTGTCCTTGCCCTCTTCTGCAAATTCCTCCATCTTGTCTTCAAGTGTGGCCTCACTGCCTCACACGCCAATCAAGCGCACGTCAAGCCAGCTCACACCGGGCCAGCTCACCCCAATCAGGCGTACACTGAGCCACCACGCTTCAATCAAGCGCACCCCAAGCCAACTCACCCCAAGCCAACTCACTCCGAGCCCATTCACTCCAAGCCAGCTCACCCCAAGTCAACTCACTCCAAGCCCATTCACACTGAGCCAGCTCACACCGGGCTCTCCAAGTGTTGACTCCATGCTAAGTTTCCGCTCTAACCCTGAGTATGAGGCCCCTCCCATTCAACACTCCCCATGGACAGAGTCCAGTCTAGACCAGCCTTTTGAGAAGTCAAAGAAGTCCCGCTCCAGCAGCAAGAAGAGCACGGCAAGGTAAAACGGCTCATGGACTCCCTCTTCTGGTCAATGATGTATTTTTTGGTTTTGTGTTTCTGGCTTGTTTTATTTATGTTTTTGAGAAAAGTGCTATTTATTTACATCATTTTTAAATGGCAATGGATCTTAATCATCATATAAAATATAACCAGGACGATTGGATAATAATGTATTGATCCCAGAAGGGGGATTCTGGCAAAACCAACCAAATCCCTTCTCTTATGATCAACATCGCTAAGCTCTTCTTCCTTCTGGTTGGTTGTCCAGTAGCCCCGCATCCAGCCAGATCTTACCGCCCCTGGAAGCCTGCCTGGGAAACGCTGGCCTGCCACAGCTGCTCTCTCAGCTCAAATTGTCGGACAGCAAGTTGCCTGAAAACCTGTCCAACAGCGCCCCTTCCACACCTGAGATGCGTCTCCATAGAAACCTCTCCCTCAGGTAGCGATCAGAAGCAAAGTGTTTATTGTACTGCTAATTGCAAACACAAATCAATAACATCTTTGAGTTTAAAGGTTGAACATATCTTTTTGTCTTTTCCTACAGGATTTCCAACCCCGAAACACCATTGGAGGCGGAGAAGAACCGAGGTCGCCCCAGAGGTGCGAGGAGGCGCCTGACGGACTACACTGTAACCATACCAGAGACGATACCCATGGTTAACCCTGCAGGTAACTATGGAAACCAGGCAAACTCTGAGGACAGCAACTCTGAACACTCTTCGACATCTCGAGCAAGCTCCGTTTGTCAGGAGCAGCAGTGCGCGTTTCCCAATGCCAGACACTACCAGCACCCGCCGGCCTTCCAGAGCCCTGGTTTTTACCAGAAATCCCAGTATCAGTCCGGTGCCAGCTTCAACCGCGGCTACCACGGTGCCGACGTGGCATACGCCTTGGACCTCGATGTGGCCTGGGGCTACCCGCCCCACAGACGGGACTATGTGTACGTGGAGGCGCCCCCTGGGCCTCCGATGATGGCCCCCCCGAGGCGGATGCCCCAGGAGGTGAGGCTCTCCCGATCGCCCTCCCTGTGGGAGCCTCAGCACTACCGCTCCAACGGCCTCCCGCGGCATGTGGTGAACGACCAGCTGAAGTCCTGGCAACAACGCAACCAGTTCAGAGGGCCGCGGCCGCGCTCCCTCGACAGGCAGGGTGCGGTCCGGGTGAAGAATGTGCCCGACTGGGTGTCCCCCCTCGCCCAGAATCAACGATATCAAGAGCAGGTGAGCTCAGAGACTTTATTTCCCCTGTGGACTTAAGACGATGATTTGAATAATAGGATGTTCCATTTCCATTTCCCAGATATTTTTGTCCCAACTACAAATGTTGCTGCATTTTTATGTATTTGTTATTTTCTATTGTTTCGTACTTGACCAAACCAAGCCATGTGTGTTAAAAGATTTTAGAAGTTAAAAGGTTTTAATTTGTTCTATTTTTTCCATCTGTAGGTTATGAAAAAACATGTTATCCAGAGGGCGCCTGAAGATGGTGCTGGACAGTGGTTTGGAGACGACTCCTCTAAGATTGTCAGTCAAGTGTGAGCGAACGATGTTTGGACACCCGTGATGTTTACCTGCAGGCTGACATAGTTGAATTTCCTCACAACTGAATTGTAACCCCATGGTCCCACCAGATCCGTCAGCGACGCATCGCTGCCACCA
The DNA here is from genome assembly GCA_900312585.1 of Malacocephalus occidentalis. NCBI lineage: Eukaryota > Metazoa > Chordata > Actinopteri > Gadiformes > Macrouridae > Malacocephalus > Malacocephalus occidentalis. Next base: position 2,910 of record OMOU01090472.1, read on the forward strand.
ACCTAGTCGGTGTTTGCTCTTCCGTGTCGTGTCCCAGAAGCATCACGACGCTCTGCTTCGATTCAAATACGCGGAGTTCCGCTATGGTCTAGAGGGAGTCTATTTTTGACAGATGCGCTTCTGGCACACTTCTGACAGCAGCTCAGCGGGCCAAACAAGCAGCACTTTCCTCATGAATATTCATAGCTTTCCTCCTAACCTGGCGACAACAGCACCACAAACTAGGAGAAGTAACAACAATTCAAATGTATTCATCCTGTTAACAGGCACTATATTTGTTCATATGAATAAGAAGGGTAATTGTATTATGACGATTGACTGTACTAGCAACTAAAACATAGCCAACAGACTTTCGTACATGTCGTTCATAGCAGTAAATGAACTGTGTTTTGTAGGCTATAGCACGACAAAGTAGCAAATGACAACAATAAACACAATTAAAAAGGACGCTCCACTTGTGATGGTGCCTGGTGGGGTATGAAGATGGTGTGACGGAGCGATGACACAGCGCCACACTTCCGCGCCCGGTGGAACCCAGGGGTGAGCGTTGAAATTCCTGGTGGAGTAGGACATCTGAAAGATGAATAGTTTTATCTGCAAATGACCTTAGAATGAATACGCCAGCGTCTTGCTTATTACTAGTTGTTTATAATCGGCATGTCATCGGCATGTCATGTCATAAGAAATTAATCCATTTGCTCAGAACATGTGTAACATAAAAAGTATGAATAATTATGAGATAATGTGAATTAACAATCATGGCAATCAAATGTAATTTTTGTTGTTATTCCGTTTCTAGATTACTCAACAGAGCAATGTTATTGTTGCAAATTGTGATTGTTATGCAGGACTGATTACTGACCCAGGTTTATGGAGCAAGGACAGCATAGGTACTCAGATACGCGCATTGTCATGGTTTACGCTTTTGGAGTATTTCAACCCCAAATATATCATATTCATTCTGCTACGCACTGATTTGTTTTGGTCCTTAATTAATTTGCTGTTCATCTATCACAGTGAATATTTGACAAGCAATATGCAAACTGTGTCAATGATCACAAATATGATTTGTTATTCAAAATGAATTACTGTATGTAATCTGCATAATATGAAATCAACTTTAACTTCCCAATAGACAAATAAAGAGTTGCAAATTGCTTATCTGACTGAATGACCATTATGGACCTTACTTCAGTGACACATGTTAATCCTCAATAGAGTGTTGTTGATGTGTTGCCAGGTGATATATTCTGCTGGTGGATGGTTTGACCATGGCAGAAAGACATCCAGAGTGCTATTTATTCGTTAATTTATTAGGATTCACACCACTGTACCCTTCATTATGTTTTCAGTAAATGTAGATGGAAAATTAATTGAGCTGAATGTAGAAGAATGTAACCAGAGCTATTATAGTGACAATCTCTGATGTACATTGTATATATTTGTATTAAATACCAGTCAAGATTGTTACCTTTTGTATGCATCTGTACTTGTTTTTTTATATTGTATTTATTTTGTTGCTGTAATAGTTAGAAAGAAAAGTCGTTTTTATATCTTTCCTGTTGATGTAAAAAGCAATAAAATGAATGTGTTGCACAATGTTTAACTATTTATTTCGTTGATTTTACAGAGTATTCCACAGATAAAAGGAGAACCATCTGTGATGTTAATCCATCTCCAGATGCCCACTGTAGCATGAGAACTGTACACACTCACTATTCACTGTTACAATAAAAAAAAATCTTGAATCAAATTAAAGACGTATAAAATTACACACGTAGCCATTGAAGCCATTGCCAACGATAATGAGTATTTAAAAATAAATCATCATTATACATTGTATTATAAAAACTGTCATACAACCCTTACTTCAAGCGACAGCACGAAATTACAAAACACCTGCTTTTACTTTGAAAATCCGTCGGTATTTCCTTCCCAGGAAGCGCTCCCATTTCCGCAAAGATCATATTTCGTGTATTGATAATTCATGTACCTGGATCTGTACGGTACCTTATCAGGTAACAACAGTGCTAGTTTAAAACACTCATCAACCCGAGGCCAATGCGTCGCGACACTAAAAATGTTTTCCAGCGTCACATATTAATTTCCTGTCGCGTTTTCCCCCGCTTCGTTTACTCGTCAACACACGGACACAACGCTAGCTAGGAGGTAACGTTAGCAAAACACGCGTCAACTAACGACTAAACGCGTTTTACTGACCACATTGATGGCTTTATGGAAAGATACATCACGAATAGAGTGTTATGTGAATATCATTGTGCGGATTTATGGATCCATTCTGTTATCGTCGTGGTAGTTGTTTGCAATGGTGAGACGCTGGTCGGGTCAGCTCCAGTGAGTCGCTACGGGTTGTTAGGTTTACTGTCATTTGTATCCGTTCGTCAAACATATACCGTACGTATTTCTAGTCCATGCCAACCATGTCACCGGCGAATTCAATGCATCGTATTTGGTATCCAATTAACCGAGTTAAATGGTAAATGCGTTAATGAGGTGGCGTTTTTGCTTTGAAATTATGACGAGAGGTGATCGTGACATGAACGGCTATTTATAGCAAATTTAACTTACTAGTTTTGATTGCACACATTTGCTTTCACTCGTTAAGAAAGTGATCTCTGCTTGTTTTGCCAGCTCTGACACAAAGTGAAGTACCAGGACCCATCAGAATACAGCGGCACTGAATAAGTCATCAGGCAGTCTCCCTATGTCAGGCCGAAACGGGTCTGCAAGTGATGCAGACTGCCGGATCTCTGAGGACTGTCAGGTCCCAGATGTGGCGCTGATGGAGTTGGGGCCGCTGCTAGAGGAGGGGGGAAGACCCACTGGTTCAAAAGGCCTACACACAGAGGTAAGAACATTATATTCATAACCTAAGTCGAAATCTCTGTCAAAACAAATCCAAACGCAATTAATGTGCTTCATTCTTCCCTTGTGATTGTGTTTGAAGGGGGCAGCGATGCTTGGTGACGATGAGGAAGACGATGACGAGGTGGGAGAGGTCCTCACCTTACCTCTTCAGGCGCACCACGCTATGGAAAAGATGGAGGAGTTTGTCCATAAAGTAATGATTATGAATGCTTTTGCCTTTCAACAACATGGTTTATTCCAGAATATATGTGGCGGATAGTTGCCCCTACCTCTCACCCTCCGCCAAAGCAATTTGCAAGTTACGTTGGACCAATCATAAGAAATGTGCCTCTTGTAACTGAAAAGAACTCAGGTCGTAGTTGTGTTTTGTTTTTGTGGTGCTACAAATGAAATGGAGTGAACCACTTTACTAGTCGAGCCTAATTGACCTGTGGTTTGTTTTAACTTTCGGGCCTAATGAAAAAAACAAACCTGTTTTAGGTTTTGGGAGGGCGTTGTTATGACTGGAACAATGATGACCGTCCACCATTGCACCAGTTGACTTCAGCTGATTATAAAAATGGATTGAGATGTATGTTTATTAACTTAAGGGACTCCATGACAAATACCTAAAACCTGTTTTGTAGGTTTGGGAAGGCCGCTGGAGAGTCATTCCCTTCCATGTGCTGCCAGAGTGGCTTAAGGACAATGATTACCTCCTACACGGGCACCGGCCCCCGATGCCTTCCTTCCGAGCCTGCTTCGGGAGCATCTTTAGAATTCATACAGAGACTGGTAACATCTGGACTCACCTGTTAGGTGAGATTGAGAAGCATGCTAATTGATCATTTAAATAACTGTTTGATTGATAGACCTTGCCTTGCGGCCCTGTTTAAGGGTAGCACTGAAATCTATTGTAATCTAATCTATTCTCACATTGATATGCCTTTTGTCTCGGCAACAGAACCACAACAATGACGGCCTTTGTTTTGTGCAGGGCTGATCCTGTTCATATGTCTGGGAACCCTCACCCTGCTGCGGCCCAACATGTACTTCATGGCTCCGCTGCAAGAGAAGGTGGTGTTCGGAATGTTCTTCCTGGGCGCAGTGCTGTGTCTCAGCTTCTCCTGGCTCTTTCACACCGTGTACTGCCACTCCGAGAAGGTCTCCCGCACCTTCTCCAAGTACGTTCACGGCTCTCTGAGTGGCCCCACGGCTCTCTGTGTGATCACAACACGTGGTGCTTTTGTTCTGTGGGTGCATGTCACTGCCAAGTTACTCAATTAATAGATATTATATTTAGGTTGTGATATGAGATTTGATATATGATGTTGTCTTTCCTTGCATTACCAGACTGTTCTATTTGTTCTATTATTTGCCTTTACCCACTTAGTCATATGACCCACTTAGTCATATATCCATAATACTGTGAAAATGTATCCAAAATACAATTTACCAGAGTTACTTATTTTATATTGACTATTTATATATAGATTTTCCAGGAAACATATATATTGTGAGGTATATATCGCTATCCAGACATATCAGGAGAGAAGCCTTACACAAAGCCTGTCACAAAGTGACTTTTAGCCCATGGATGCAATATTTCCCAGCCAATGGCAGCCAATGGCAGTAGTTCCTCATTGTGGTCGTCATGTGTCCTCAGGCTGGACTACTCGGGCATCGCCCTGCTGATCATGGGCTCTTTCGTGCCCTGGCTCTACTACTCGTTCTACTGTTCCCCCCAGCCCCGCCTTATCTACCTCACCATTGTGTGCGTGCTGGGCATCGCCGCCATCATAGTGGCCCAATGGGACCGTTTCTCAACACCTCGTCACAGGCCCACCAGAGCAGGTAACCACTCATCCAATACTGTCTTCCCTCGATAATGATAAACCACCAGCTAGACACAGAGAGGGAAATTTGCGAAGATTTAGCAGCAAGAAAATGTAGTTGTAGTATGACAAAAATCTCAAAAGGTTGTCTCTTTTCAAACTCCTCTTTCATCTAGGCGTGTTCATGGGCTTGGGACTTAGTGGCATTGTGCCCACCATGCACTTCACCATTGAGGAGGGCTTTGTCAAGGCCACCACCGTTGGCCAGATGGGCTGGTTCTACCTGATGGGCGCCATGTATATCACTGGTGCTGGACTGTACGCGGCCAGAATCCCTGAACGCTATTTCCCTGGAAAGTGCGACATCTGGGTAAGTTTGGGGGGGGTGTGTGCGTGCGTGCGTGCGTGCGTGCAAAATGGCATTGTGATGACCATAGTCATCAGGTTCCGACATGCTCAATAGCAGGTTTTGGAATAGTGTGCTTTAACCTTTAATCAATACGCAACTGCTGCATAGGGCTGCCTAGATCTCTTGTCAAATGGTTTTGTCCATGTTCTATTGTCATGTATTTTGGATGCCACAAGGATACATGCATTATGCGTTTGTCGTCGTTTGCTTCCTCCATAGTTTCATTCTCATCAGATATTCCACGTGCTGGTGGTGGCGGCGGCGTTCATCCACTTCTACGGCGTGTCTAACCTCCAGGAGTTCCGCTACGGTCTAGAGGGAGGCTGCACAGATGATACACTACTCTAGGACGCTAGACTGTGACTCTCACTTTTTATTTTTATTTTTTTCCTTTCTTGATGCTCCAACACACACACACCCAGAGGTTGAAAACAAATATGCTGCTGGATTTCAAAATTTTCATGATTTGCTCCCATCCTATTTGGGTTTTCAAGTATGACGTGACCAGACTGAGGGTTCTCCCAACCAAATATTTCTATTATTATTATTATGGAGCTTCAATGCTCTCGTTAAGTTTAATTAGAACAAATGGTTTGACCGAATCACAATATTCTCCTTGTTGGTGGGCACTTGTGTACTATACTTATTTACTTGACTTTAAGTTATCCTTTTCAATCCTTTAAAGTAGACTGTGGTAAATGCACATAGATGCAACATAAGTTGTTGGACCATGACTATGAAAACTGCATAGTCGTGTTCATACTGTAAGTCATTCCTGTTCCTTTTTATGTCATCTCGTACAGCTACCGAGCTAGCTATTTCTGGTGGTAAGAATACACCAAGCCGATACAATTCGAAGGCCTGTAGAATTGTTTGGAGAGTTATAGGGCATGCATCTTGTTGGGGTGCAACGGTTTTGTTATTTGACTTCAAATGTGCAGTTCTTCATTAAAACGGCCAATGCTCCCCACCCCCTTCATGCACATGTTGCCCCATTACAGCAATATAAGCTTGGCTTTGAAGCCAGCCCGCTTCCCAAAATCGAATGGCAATCAGCTTAAACAACTCATCAGACAGAGATTGAATTAAATGTACTCAGAAAATGTTTTTCAAACCCCTCCAGATACAATCTTCAACATGCGTAGGTCGGATACTTTTACGATGTGGATTTCTGGATTGTTCGACTTTTATACTGACATTTTTAGAATTTCCGTTTCATGTTGATGGGCTAGAGCCTTTTCTTTTGAGGCATTCACATTATGATCATAATTGTTGGTTCTTTTGCAATTAGGTGCAAAATGTTTAAAGCTTCCACGCAAATATAATATAGAAATCAGTTAAATTGAATCAACTTGACATGACTGATTTATCAGGAAACGTAGGCTGCACACAATGGATACAACTGAATAGGTCAACTTACATTTTCAGCTTGATCCATTTTAATTCTATTACTCAATGCAATTTTAGGTGTTCATATTTATTGCACCTTTTATAAATTATTCAAACCTTAAATTCACTGTATGGGATTATCCATGTGGTATGTATAATATAATCTTCTAGTATTCCTGTGCCTTAGGCCGATGGAAATGTTTTTAAATAAAATGGCCTATCTTACATTCAAAGGAGCTTCTAGGATTTTGAGTTTTTTTCTTTTTTCCATATATCCAATCAAAGTATAATCAAACTTAGAACTCCATTGATAGGTTGTATCAACTGCTGTTTGCTAAGACTCCTTTTTTAGGTCAATCTTGAGCTTTATTACAATGACTAAAATGTGTGTTCTTGACTTTGTGTAATGTTCTGTGTAGAAAGTTGGATGATTTATCATACATTTCACTGAAATGTAAACATAATAAATATTTATTGATGGGAAAACCTGTCAATTCTTTAATTAGTTTGTCATTTGTTTCATTCTTCTTTGTGTGTGTGTGTCACTGAATACGAAGATCTTTGTTTCAAATTATTTTATCTGGTCTGCTTCATTTTTATATTTTTATATGTTTTTAGTGAGCGGTGGCATTATGTTGAATCAATGGCTGCTAATAATTATGATGCTCAATTTGCAGACTGAAGTACTGGTGACCTACAGCTATATAACTTTTCTCACAGTATAACTATTCAATGACACACCCTGCCTAGTCACGACACAAATCATTACAGTTTTGGTTTATAACCAAACTATGAAGTATACAATATGATAGTTCATAGCAAACACATTAATTGTTGCTACAATGTTTTCTTTTAGCATACATGATCCTGTGATGCACCTGGGTTCTTCAGGTGTTTTGGGTCTTTCAATTATCAGACACCCTCCTTCAAGTAACCCAGCCGGGTTTGATCAAGCCCCGGGCTTGTGTCTCGTTAGCTTGCAGTGACTGATCCCTTTACAGAGTGCGTCTGCTATGGCCTTCAGGACTTGGTCATGGCGCCAGCAGTAGCGCCCCCTCACTCATATCTCTTGAACAGCTGCTGAGGGTGTGCTCCAGGGTCCCTCCTGGTCGGTGGTCCTGATCGTGCCTCTCAAGCTGCAGTCAAACACCTTCCCTAGGCTCTTCACTGTTTTCTCAGTGATGGATGGTATGTGGGGACTAACAAGTACAAAGCGGAACTTGTAGGTGGTCTTTGCTTTGTTGAGCACCAGGCATTTGTACTTCGTTGGATGCAGAGGAGCAACGGCTCTACTCCGAGCTCCCTCCGGATGTCTGAGCTCCTCACCTTATCTCTAAGGCTGAGCTCAGCCACCCTCCGGAGGAAACTAATTTCGGTCGCAATCTCGTTTTTTCGGTCACTACCCACAAAAGAGCTGGTCCACTGTTCCACGGCCAGGACGGAAACCACATTGCTCCTCCTGAAGTTGAGGTTCAACAATCGGCCGAAGCCTACTTTCCAGCGCCCTGGAATAAACTTTCCCGGGAGGTTGAGCAGTGTGATCCCCCGATAGTTAGAGCACACCCTCCGGTCCCCCTTTTTGAAAATGGGGACCACCACCCCGGTCCGCCACGCCACAGGTACTGCCCCTGACCCCCACGCAACATTGAATAGGCGTGTCAGCCAATGTCCAGAGCCTTCAGCATCTCAGGATGAATCTCATTCACACCTGGCACCTTGCCACCAAAGAGCTGTTTGACTAATTCGGCGACCTCTTCCAAGGATATGGGTGTGGCTTCCCCTGAGGCTTCGGACTCTGCCTCTTCCTCAGAGGGCGTGTTGTTCGGGTTCAGGAGTTCCTCAAAGTGTTCCTTCCACCGCCCAACAAGTCTAAGTCTGGGTGAGCAGTTCTCCTCCCTGACTGAGTACAGCCTGAGCTAAACCTTGCTTTCCCTTCCTGAATCGCCGAACAGTTTGCTAGAACTTATATATAATAATTTTATAATTAACGGACGGACAAACCCCGTCTTTATTGTCGCGGTTAACACCATGCATGGCACCCGTGCACGGCGGCCCTCCCAACCCACCCCACACACACACACACCCCCATAGGTGTCACCGTGAAATTGGTCCTCCGCTTTTAACCCATCCATGGCCATCTTCCTCCGCGGTCAGGCCAGGAGCGGTGGGCAGCTAGTGCAGCGCCCGGGGACCACCTCGTTCCAACCGCCGCTGGTCAGGCGACGGTCTTCTTCCATGTTTTTAGAGGGGTTATATATACAGTGTATATATGGAGGAACCCCAGGGAGCAC
>OMOU01090474.1:0-10217 GCA_900312585.1 Malacocephalus occidentalis
TTACTCTGCGACATCAGGATGGGATATTATGTGTATACAGGAAGGATTTTAGGTACAGTCCTCTGTGATGTGTTGGGTGTTAGCTGGGCTACTTAAGAGTTTGTAAGTCGTACTCAGAGTCTTAACCACACACAGTAAGTGTGATAGGGCTGTCGGGATAGATAATCAGCACCCACTCAAACATCACTGGAGTTCCTGTGAGGACACAACAAGGACACACACATGGAATAGTGTGTTGAGAACATCCAGCTTTGGAAAAGACAGTCAGCAAGCATCTGGTGGTCCACAGACCTCAAGGAACATAACACACATCACATAACAGATCGTAGAGAAGTTGAGAGAAAGATCTCACTCTGGGTCAAATGCTGAAGCATATTGAGTGTGTCCATGGGACGTATTCAACAGAGGCAGGAGTCACATCACGCCAAAACTGTGCTGCCCTCTGGCACGGCAATGTATTTAGATTCTGTGGACACCCACGGAGGTCGGAGAATAGCTGTTGACAAAAGCCTATAAAGGGGCGGCACTATTGTGTACTTGCTGTTATAGACCCTCTGTTACCATATGTGCGACATACAGAGAGCACACTGTTGAGAACAAAGGAAAGGTCTTGTTTTCCATTCTGTCAACCATGTCCACCTCAATTACAGACTGTTAGTCAGACCATTGACGTAGATGTGTTACCATCTGTCATCACATGACATCTCAGAGTGAACCCGTTGAACTTGGAAAGAAGTTATTGCCTAGGGTGTTAGTTGTCTGCCTCTCACGCGAGCATAGTGCAGCTTGATATAAAGTTGAATACTTTGCAAGTTCTGTGCTCTTCAGTCATACATAATTGTCCACAGCTCAGCAACAATTCATGAGTTACTGAGGCAAATCATCTTTTCCTCCCTGTTCTACTGAGAGAGTGATATACATTAGTTCAGAGTTCAGTGGAGAGTCTTACAAAATGACTAATCTTCTGTAGACTACAAGAAGGCATTGATCATCTGGGATTGGTCATATCTAAAATTGCAGTTTAAGAAGTTGAAGATTACAGTGTTCATGCATCATGCACTTTGTTTGTATTTGTTTCATCCAGATCAGTCTTTGTGTCACGGACCATGGATCATCGGCAGTGGATATTATTTGGATTGAGCCAGGTTCTCACGCCCCAACCCCATATATGTTCACATTGGTCCAAATCGTATTCTATATAGAGCACTACATTGTGGGTACACTTATCTCACGATGCATCGTGGATTAAATGTCATCGGATTCATCCAAAAGACAGGTGTGGCTCACACAGGTTCTTTACATAAACAGTGTTACTACTATACTATATAGTCCACTACTATATCACCGGGAATGAGGAAACAAGTTCATTCACACACAGCCATCGTTTCCCTGTTCTCATTTGTGAAATATGCGACTCGTGTCACTGTTGGTTTTGTGATTATGTTCCCCTGATAGTTAACCTTCCCAGTGTTTGCCCATTGTTGTCAGTAGTTTTAGCTTCTATTTGTGTTCCTTCTCCGTTCTCTGAGAGTTTAATTTGGATCCTAGTTAAACTTCATATCATGTGCTGAGTACCTGCTGTAGAGTTGTTTAATCGCTGTGATGGCGAAGTTCAGCCTTTGCACCAGCTGTGACGCAGTCTCGAGTATCTCATGACTGAGACATATGAAACGTTCTAATATGAAATGTAAGACTGTGAGGAAAGCACAAGTTGCTTCTCTCCTCAACATATGCATTTCAATATGTAATAACATGACCTACTGTAGATCAGTTTCCAAATGCATTCTCATTATCGGTTCCAGTGCGACGGATTTCAGTTTCACTCACACTCAACGTTTAATCTGTTGGCTATATCTAGACAACTGATGAACTTTGACATGTGAGACTCAACCCTGTGACACTGGGTTGATTGTACAGGCAGTTTGTAATGTTGAGGGCAAGAATCGAAGACAGTTGTTCACACAGAATGCAATTCATTGGAACAAATACATTTTTGTATATTATTGTAAGGGAATCCTTTCAGAGGTGTGAGCATGCTGGATGGCAGTTGGACTCATACCCTGAGCCACCGAGTGCTGACTGGTGTACAGGCTTCAGGTGCCCTGAAGAAAAGGCCACACAGGTGTAGGTCCGTAGGTGTATAGACCCCTTAAATGTGACCCGTGCTGCGCTGTTCGCAGGACATTGAAGGTGCCAGTGTTGACGCTCTTCTTAAGACAGAGAGGGAGAGGGAGTCGAAGAACAGCTCAAACACAGGGGATGCCTGAGACCACCTCGTAAACATACAGACAACAACTCTTCAGTTTGGTTCTTTACTGGAACAGATTGGTGCGTCGACTAAATCCTTAAAGTCACACAACCGTTGGGCAGGTGCCAAACCCTGTCCTTGTTGCAGTAGAAGTTCAACAGGTGCAGTTACTGCATGTCCCAGCATGCTCCTCCAGAGGTTAACAGCATACTACTCCTTGGTTGGAACTGCACTATATGGCCATTCTCGACAGGTGCGCCCATATCAAAAACAAATACAATGTACATTTGCATGAGCACGGGTTTCATGTTGCACTTCTACATGGTGTTAAGGCGACCGGATTTCATTGAGTGTAATACAGGACAGAGTGACGATGATAGCCCCTTGCACAACGTGTGTGTGCACACACATTGTTGGAGAACGGTGCATGGAAAGACTGCAACCGTTTCCCTGGACACCACATTGTTGAGTTGTATGATCGCACATATTTTCACCTGAATTTAACAACAGTGAGAACAAGTGTTGTCACACAACTTGCACATGACAGCACAGGAACCTTATCTCGGTAATTCACTGTTTTCCCCAATTGAATTCAGGGTGCGTTTGTCATAAAAAGATGAGCACTTGAATCCAAAGTTACCTTGAAAAGACCAAAAAAACAAAAAAACAACATTGCTGAAAAGACATTGCTGTTGTGCTATATGTGATGTTGCTGTGCTGTAATGTCACATGCACTATACATCGAGCAGCATTAAATATCCTTCATAACCAGAATTCTTGCTTGCAATAATGTGTTGACTTTCAATTGTACAATGAAGTCACAAACATATTTGATATAATAATTCCTAATTGTGTAATTTATGAATTCATTGTTACTTTTAGATAAAGTAGTGGTGTAAAAATTGCTATATATACCTCTCAGATGTATTGGAGGAAAAGTAGCAGAAAGTCCCTCAAACTTGTACTTAAGTCCAGTACTTGAATAAATGTACTTTCCGCCACTGGTTATACACATTTTGAGGAAATGTGTCCAGTTTGAGCTGCGGCAGCTCTGTTGTGTAACATACACAAATGCATTATATTGGAACTGTTCATTTCAAAATATCTATTTCATTGTGCTACATCATTGTTTTGTTTTTTTCAATATTTTCAGATTCCAGTATCTGGCTCCATGCATATATGCGCCACATGTGACGAGGTGCATGCTTTGCTTCCAAAGACATGCAAGCATCTATTGCTAGAATGCATCTATTTAGTTGGAGATAGAAGTGCAGTATTGCAGAGTTGTTCTCCTCACACACTTTTACACACACATCACCCTTGGAAAGTTGTGTCACAATCTCAACTAGAGCAATGCATAGTTTATAGTTACGAACCTGACATGAACCCCAAACACCATTGGAATGAACAGGAAACTAACACAGTTAGACCGGGAGGATTAAACAGAAAGACTGTGCTGGCCTTGTCTGTCAGTCTGCTCTGTTAGCCATGTTGCTGACAGAACAACATGGATATGTTAGGACAGTGTAGACACATCATTCATTCTTTCTAAGTGGAATATTGAGTTTCACATGATCAGGTGGCACAGAAGCAATATTAGTTAGTTAATAGTTAATATTAGTTCATGAAGCTTTCACTAATATTAGTTAAAGCTTCATTATTTGATATGTTAAAATGTGAGTATAATTTAAGTAAGTAAGAGTTAAAGAGAAAATAAATTGGGTCATGTTTCATTGCGTAACTAAAATTGAAACAGATAAACTTGAACAAACTCGTATCGCCTACCAAGTTTGCAGTATTGGCAACGATTATGTCAGTCAGACAATGTTCTTGTTTTGTGTGTGTGTGTGTTTCTTCCCTAAGGAAGGCCAGTGAGTGTTCCAGATCTCACCGGGGCTGCTAGGACAATATGTTCTCTCTTTTCCTCTGAAGTTGGCAGAAATAGCAGGCTGTAAATCAACACTTCACTAGATGTAGATAGATGGCAACACACACACACACAATATGTAATTATTGAAAAAATTGACTTTTGAACTCTCTAACCTATAAACCAAATGTATGAATGATCTTTGTGATCTCCTATCTCCGAGCATTTCTCTGGATCATTTTGAAAGAAGTGTAGTTATGTTACCTGCGAGATAGAAACATTCTGAAACTGGCACAAAAAGTTTATTTCATTCTAGTTACAGGACATTGGACACTATATCACTTGAATATACGGATGAGCTCCATTTATCATCTCATTAAATCTTCGATATCTTCCTATCTCCAGCGAAGAACATGTATAGAACATAGATATAGAGAAAAACATCATAAAGAGAAGATACAGTGTGGTTATGTTACTGCAGGTCTGGAATTTCCAAAATACACATGAATAAAAATACAGAATAGTTTTCAGGCTTCAGACTCAAGCTGTACAGGAGACCTTTGGGAACTAAGATCAAGCTATCAAACACTCCCTCTGGCATTTAGCGATGATTCATTTGAGTGTGTGTTTGTTTGATTTTGTTTCAATTTTTCTCAATGTCAAGTTATTTCACGCCCACATTTTACCATATGTGGAATGAACCAGGAGGAATAAAGAAAGCAAGGGAATAAAGAATCCCAGCTGTTATTCCACAGGTCGCAGAGTGAGACCCAGCCCAATAGTGCAACTCCATCCCTCAAGCACAGCCTTCCTCCCTACATTATGAGCCACAGTGGGCTTCTGGCTTGTTTTGAACCATCAGGCAAATCGAGTTGGGCTGAGCAACATATGGATATTTTACAGTGGTGGAAAGTACTGGAACTAAGTACCAGTCCCTGAAGTTGGACTTCAGACCCAGCTGAGAGCATCTGTTTGCCAGAGTGCACAATAGAGTGTGCAGAGAGCATCTGGGTACCCTGCGTACCGCTGGCCAAGTATGATTTTAAGAGCCAGTTTCTGCTTTCCAGCTTCTAGTTTGGTCTACAGTCAAGGAACTGTGCCAGACAGGGACTGCACACTTCAGCACCGGACGCATGTTGGACACATGCCTGTGTAGATGGACACCAGTTCTTGGTCTGGGACACCAGATTTCTTCTGGTGATACAAAGCAAAAGGCTTCCTGTTGGCTGAGGTTAGCATGTGGTCCTCCTGACTGGCCTATGGCAAGACTGGATGGTGATCCCAGGGACTTGGACTGTATCACAGGCTTCCAGTGTGTTCTGGTCAATGGAGAGAGTCGGCAGGGCTGGTATATGTCTCATCCTGCTGACATGTACAACATGACATTTCCTCGGGTTTAGTTTCATTTTGTGCTCCTCCACCCGGATATCAAGACCATTCAGGTCAGTTGGAGAGTACAGGGTAGTTGGGATGTCTACATCTGGGCCAGAGTTATATCATCCACATATTTCCAGTGGTTTGTTCCATCCTGGAGCACATTGTTAATCAGTGCTTTGAAGACAGTAGTTCCCAGTGCAACTCCACATGTGGCGTGTTCCCAATCAGAGAGATGTCCCTGGAAAGGCACTTTCTGGCGCCGGTCAGTTATGAAGCTGCAGATCCATAGAACCAGAATGGGTTCTTCAGAACATGAATGGTTCTTCTGAACATATACGGTTCTTCAGAACATAGGCTCCTCTTGCCTACTCCTTGCTTCCTCTCACACAGCGGAGCCACATTCAGCTTGAGGGAGGAAGCAGTGGAGACGTTAGTCTCCACTAATGTTGGAGCAGTGGAGACTAACGCTCCACTGCTCCACTAATGTTGCGGATTTGCATGCGCTAACTTGACAACAAACGCCACCGGAAGTCACGAGCCTGAGCTATGGTAGCCCATAAGTGATCTTTTAAAAAAAATAAAACGCGCAACCACTCGGCAAAAAGATGCGTGTGAGCCATGAGGGGGCGTGGTTTGCGCTGTCAGCCAATGACAGGGGTAGCGGAGCGGCAAGATTGCCTGGAATGTGACGCAACTGTAGCGAATGAGTACAATTAACAGAATGCTATTTAATCAGTTACGTGACAAAAGACGTTGTTACATTGGCCAATAACATTGGCCGTTGTTATTTGTCACAATGCCACGTCTGTGGCTTTCCTGGGTTCTTCCGGACAAATTGGAGAAGACGAAGTTGCTTCCAAAATAAGGCTGGTTTTAATCAACAACACAAATTGCTATAGCGCGTTTAAAAGACACGATGATATAAATAACACAAGTAGTCGACGCAGACCGCTGGCTCGCGGGAGTCGAGAGGGGTTTCGGCATCGGAGTCTTGTCGACGGTCACTTCTGCCGTGCGTGCCCAGCCTCTGCTGCAGGAAGAGTGCACAGGTGTCATTAAATAGCATTCCGTTAATTGCACTCATTTGCTACAGCTGCCTCACATTCCAGGCAATGTTGCCGCTCCGCCCCCCCTGTTATTGCCTGACAGCGCTAACCACGCCCCCTCATGGCTCACAGTGAGTTTGAGAATTCAAACTCACTGTTTATCATCCCGTGGGCCTCAATTGGCCCGCGGGCCGCGAGTTTGAGACCCATGATCTACAGCATAAAAGGCCTTGGCAGAATCAGTTGTAGATTAGTGTGCACACTGAGCCCGGAAAATCATCCAACTGACTTCTGAGTAAAGGAAGTATCTGAGTACTTCTCTACCACTGGCATTATATTGGGATATGAGACGAGATATCATCTTAGAATTTGGATATGTTAATATTGTGGCAAAAGTTTTCCTGGGTTTAAGGGCTACTTTATCATACATTTTCACAGTTTTAACAGTTTTCTGGTTATTCTATAATTTGCACTCCAGTTCTTCATTTTGTTGTTATTGCAATGCCCAGTGGAATGTGCAGAAGGAAAAAACAATACAAATAACACAAATTGGAGGATGAGAATATCCGCAATATTTGCAGTATTTACAGAAAAAAACATCTAAACACATATAACAGCAAGTATAGAATTAACTGAGACCATGTATGTTTGCATGTATGTATGTCATATGTTCTGTAATAAGTTATGTAGTAAAACTATGTGCATGTGCTGTGTACTAACTATGTGTGTGTGTGTGTGAGTGTGCATGGGTGGGGCAGTGGGGGGGGGGTCCTAGTGAGGTCAGAGCTCACAGTCCTCTTGGCCTGCGGAAAGAAACTCAGTTTTAGTCTCTCTGTTCTCTGTTCCAGCAGCCTGACTGAGGATTTGGAACAGTTTGTTGTTGGGCTGGTGAGGATCCTTCCTGATCCTGGAGTACAGGTCCTGCAGGCTCTGGTTCCACACCTCCTGGATTACAGGTCCTGCAGGCTCTGGTTCCACACCTCCTGGAGTACAGGTCCTGCAGGCTCTGGTTCCACACCTCCTGGAGTACAGGTCCTGCAGGCTCTGGTTCCACTCCTCCTGGAGTACAGGTCCTGCAGGCTCTGGTTCCACACCTCCAGGTCCTGCAGGGTGGGGAGGGGGGTGCCAATAGTGCCTTCATCCCAACACACCACCCTCTGCTCCCTCCTGTCCTGAGAGGAGCTGTTACCAAAGCAGGCAGTGATGCTTCCTGTCATGATGCTCCCCACCGCACCAGCAGAGAAGGTCACTGGGAGACTCTGAACTTCCTCTGCTGCCTGAGCTGGTAGAGGTGCTGCTTCGCCTTCCTCACCAGAGTGTCAGTGTGTTTAGTCCCAGTCAGATCCTCTGTGATGTGGACTCCCAGGTACCCGTAATTGCTCACCCTCTCCACAGCAGTCCTACTAATCCCCAGTGGTGTGCAAGTCCTCTGATGTTGTTGTGTTGTCCTTAAGTCCAAAATCAGGTCTGCTCCATGCAACTGAAGTAGCTCTTCTGGGCTTCTCCAACCATCAGGACCCAGGCAGACATTTAATCAGTTTGTTGATGAGTTGGAATGTTTTGCAGGCAGATGGAAGATGCTAAATGTCAGTGGTCTGTGAGGGTCTGTGTGGCGATGGCTGTGTGCATTGATTAGCCTTAATGCACCCCAGGTGTGCACCCCTACCCAACCCCAGAGGCTAATCAGCCTGACTCGGGCCAGGTGTGGCATTCAGCATGAGGCTGTTGTCCTGGCACCAGAGTGACAGGTGAAGAACTTCCTCTAGGTTGGCCTTCTCATCGTTACCGGAGATCAGACCCACCACCACTGTGTCATCCACAAGCTTGACGATGGTGTTGGAGCTGAACTTGGCCGCACAGTCATGTGTGTACAGGCAGTACAATAGGGGGCTGAGGATGCAACCCTGGGCGGATCCTGTTTTTAGAATTGTCATTGCTTTATCCTATATCGTTTTTGAATATAAAGATTGTCAATCCTGCTGATTTTTTTTACTGTAAATATTGTACATATTCTAGATCCCTCAAACACACACATACACACACAAACAGAGCAGTCAGGAGCATTCAAAGACTCAAAGTGAGTTTTTAACCTTTCTTGATTTTATAGTATCCTTTTTAGAGCATCCTTTCCCCCTGTCAATAGAGGGGGGCAGGCCTGACTCAGTGTGGATGTTGTTCCATAGTCTAGGGGCTGCAAATGCAAAGGCACGGTCTCCCTTGAGCTTCAATTTAGACCATGGAATGGACAAAAGGTGCTCATTGATCTGAGGACCCGGGTGTTGCAGGGATGTAGAGGAGGTCTGATAAATAAGCAGGAGCTAAACAAGTCAAGGTTTTAAAGACAAACAGTAACATTTTCAAGTTTGATTCTAAAACGTATGGGGAGCCAGTGAAGAGAGGCCGGCACAGGGGAGATATGGTCCCTCTCTCATCATTTTTGGTAGATTTACATTGATTTAAGATTGTACAGTACAATAATGCTCCTCTCAATATGACAGAGTATCACCACACAATGGACAGAATAATGTTGATTCAACGATACCTGCAGCATACAGTGATTCTGTGCACAATTACAATTTAGAATTTCAAAATCTACTTCAGTTTTTTTTGTACATGAGGAGAAGACCCCAGGTGTAGCTCGTAACATGAATGATGGGTCGGTTGGATTTAGGTCTTGCAGTGCACCAGTTTAGACACAACTAGTCCAATATACATTGACCATGCTGGTGCTATGGCATAAATAAAACCAACATGAAACTGGAAGTTACTCTACCCTGTTACTGACAATCGGTGGCTATATTTCCCCATTACTTTGATGACAGCTACCAGTCAGACATAACTCTGAGTTCACCTCCATTCTCCTCTCGACAAAGCTGCAATGTATGGAGTTGAAAGTTCTCTTTCAAGTACGATATTTTTTATATTACCCTTGTTTTCCTTCATTTTATCATTTAAATGATGACTCACCTCTATGTGTCTAATATTCCTTGAACTTTTGAAAGACATAAATTGCTCAAGCCTGAGCTTACACTCATACGATCGTGTCATATACCAGTACGGTATTCCATTTACATTTTCAGTTATTCAGTTAAATAGTTTTATCATAGCCCATACCAATAGTGCATTGTGAGATGATCATGAATACAAACAGGTAAGATTTGACCAATTGGATTGACACAATTACAAAAAGCAGTTGCAATGTACATGTAGGTTTCAATCGGTGGACCCCCCTTTAGCTTGCTAGTAGAAACAATGTATATAATATATCTTAAATTGATGGACACCCCCTTTAACGTGCTCATAAAGAACTGGGCTTTGGAGATAAATAGAGCAATTTTGGACAGTGGGACTGAAGATTATAACGACCCCTAGTGGTCAAACGTCCAAACTGCAGCTATCATGTACTTTCATCATGTACATTTTCAACATTATTTGGAAATATAAGTTGTAAATCATTTGTATTTGTATGTAATATTTGTATTAAAGCTTAAAATCACAGATATAATTATTGTGATTGTCTACAGATTTTACACAGCAGTCACACACACACACACACACACACACACACACACACACACACACACACACATACACACACACACACACACACACACACACACACACACATGCAAACACACGGTTCGTCATAGGGCATGTGAGAACTCGCAGAAGGCACTCT
>OMOU01090475.1:0-12651 GCA_900312585.1 Malacocephalus occidentalis
AATACCACCGCCGCCGCCGCCGCCGCCGCCGCCACCGCCTCGCAGATCCCTTACCCGTTGCTGATGATGGCCGAGTGCTCGGGCAGCTGCATGGGGGCCAGGGAGGACTGGGAGCGGCCGGGGTGCAGCACCGAGATGCTGTCCCCGTGGCACTCCTCGGAGGACGGGGGCCCGAAGGAACCGGAGAAGGGACTCTGGGTGCGGGAGCCGCTGCCCAGCCAGACCCTCCACATCTTCAGGAACTCGTAGAAGACGGTCAGCAGACACACCACCAGCACGGACAACACCATCCCTGAAACACATTTAAAAACGGTTACAGTACGCTCAATCGTTTGTTTTGGAATATGCTCTGAAAATGTAGACATTTTTAAATACTCGAATGACGCGTTTCACGTCCAGCCTGAGAAACAAACGCAGGGCCGTTGAATTTAGAGCAGCAAGGCTGACACAGCGGAAGATAAGAGAGGAGGACGTCCCAGAGAACCGTGTTCATCTGCGCGAGTGGGATGACTCTCGCAGGGGGATACCGCATGACCATTTAGAAACGGCTTGAAATCGTCAATAGGTTCCAGTATGCAAACTCGCAGGCTACATGCAAATGCACCAAACCAAACAGGATTTGGTTAGCGTTTCACTATACCGCTGTGACGTGAAGCATCTCTTTTCTGTGGTTTTGGTGATGCAGACAAATCACTCCATTTATTGCACGAGGAACTCTGCTACATAGCATGCGGGCGCTCTCCCTGTACTGCACTTGTCACTATGCTGTATCGTTACATGTTGCTACTTTCTACTAAGTGTTATGCTGTTCTAAATCAAAAGTATTACTGTACTGCATGCAGGCATTTTACCACATTTTTGCACCACTCGCAATAGTATTGCTATTCTTACTTGTCACTTTTTACTGTACTTATTAGGTACGAATTGTCACCGATTGTTTTAGAACTCATGTAAAGCGTTCCATTGCACTTGGCACACATGGCAATAAAGAGATCTTGACTCTTGACTGATAATGCATGGATAGCGTCACCTGGTGGTTCGCCGTGATTCGATCATTCTGCTGGGACAGGGTTCACGGTGACAAGCGCCCGACTTTAAAAATCGGGCGCTCGTCATCGCCGGGCAGCCATTTGTGACCACGCCCTACGGTATCGCCATCCCAGAGACGGCCGTAAGCATCGACCATATGCTTTAAGGTGGCGTCAGTGCGGCATAATCATAAGCCACCTAATTGGTGTAGTGTGAGGTCAACTCCCTTAAAGTGCACGATGTCACCGTGAGATGCAGATGTCTTTTATTTCATAATTACTACTTGGTGGAGACCTCGTGACGCACACCCTCCCCCGGTCATTATTTGGCTAGAAGCTAATGACGCTATTCAAAAGAAGCGCCGGGGCTCAACCAGGTGGACTGGTTCTGAAATGGCCCAGGAACCAAGCAGGCCGGGGTACATCGCCATGGTAACAAAACCTGCTCCGGAGCAGGTTTGAGAAAAGAGATCGCATCTGAAAGCACAGCCTATTGACCAATCGATCGTCTTGGCAAATGGCATCACCAAAAGACACCAAATGACCACAGACTTGACAGGATTGTGGCTGAAAGAATAATGCTAAGATGGTCAGACAGACCATTACAATAAATCCAAGCAACACACCTCATTTAATGGAATAAACAATTGGAATTATAGTCAGATTTTTGCATTGATACGCCATAATTATGCCTTCAGGCCTGCCATCTTTTTTTTTTGGCAGCTCTACTTCCTGCTTTTCGCAACAGCGACTGTTTTTAACCTGGATTATATTTTAAAATGGTTCTGAATTGTTTCATATTGTAGTCTTGGGCCACATGTGCGGCTTGGGTAGTTTTTCCATGGGTGGATGGGTGGATGTGACATTGCGTTTGTTAGGCTTTGTTAGGCAAGCTAATGAGAAGAGATTCTGGGTATGTTGAACTTGCGTTGAAGCATAGGTCCCAGGGCTGTGTTCCATTAGTGATACAACAGGTCCTTGTTGGCTCTCACCCCTCCCCCCGGAGAATCCCCACCGCTGTTGTTCCACTCGTCTGAAAAGTTAACTTGATGGAGAGATGGAGCCTCGGAGGTTTAGAGGGAGCGAGTCAAGAACCCATGGTCACTCCAGGAGGTGGATATCCCCCACAACGCATTGCAGTTATGCATTTGGTGCAAGAACATGCATCCATAGTCTGGCGGCTTACCACCAAAGAAGAAGGAAGGCGATCAATGGGCCAGTCTCAGGGTAAGCGGCCTCTGGCCACCCTGTTTGAACACTTTGACTTTGTTGTGGACTCTTATTGGAAGTGACAAACCTTGGCTTTGTTGGTGGATACAAAGAAGAAGATTTGAGTTGCATTCTGTTCTGCTTTCGCCACAACTTTTTGGAATAAATACCTCAGTTTGTCATCCTGATTCTGTCTGCTTTATTCAATTAGGTCCTTTGCAGCTAGAGGTCAAGTACTCTGTAGAGCTTTTGTTTACTGGAAAGCTTACAGTCCAGTATGGTGTTGCTATGGGGTATCCAAGCATGTGACCTCTAGCTGCAAAGGGCCTATTGGTCCACCCACTAGTCTCACCAGGCCGGGCTGCCACAACATAGACGCTGCATTACCCTTTGGATTGTACATCAACTGGAAATCCATACAAGTAAGCAGGGGGAGAGGCCTGTTTTTCCAGCTCTCGCATTTACTCTGTGTTTACAGGCCAGTCTTGGCCTCTCCAATATCGCAGCAACCGGGCGAAGCGGTCAATGTGGGCATATGTCTTTGCCCAAAGATAGGCTACGATTATCCAGAATGAAGCCATGGTTACCATAGTTACCGCAGATCATTATCCAGAATGAAGCCATGGGTACCACGTTAACAAAGCCTTGGTCACCATAGTTACCATGGTTTGTTATCCAGAACGAAGTTATGGCTACCTGTGGTTCGTTAGCCAGAACGAAGCTTTGTTTATCATCCCCAGAACGAAGCCTCCGTTACCAGACTCGCCATAGCTTCTGGTTATGGAGACGGAAGGACACAGGGTTACCACGGTAACCACGTTTGAGAAGTGGGGTTCCCCAGGATGGGAGCAGCAGCAGCAGCAGCAGCAGCACCTACCTAGCGGTCCGTGGACGGCCCAGAAGTCAAACAGGAGCGTCACGCTGCTGGATGCCTCAAACGTCATCTGGGGAAGGAGACAGAGGAACACCGTGACAGTTTTCACCGGGAACACTGGCTCTGTAAAATGTACAGAGGAGCACTGTGTGCTACGCTCTCCAGGAAACTATCAGCTAGCAAAATATAGAGAGAACTGAGGAAGTGGCAAGTACAGGTGCAGCTGAAAAAATTTGAATATCGTGAAAAAGTTCAATATTTTTGTCACTCATTTCAGAAAGTGAATTATATTATTATACAGATGCATTACACATCGAGTGAAATATTTCAAGCCTTTATTTCTTGTAATTTTGATGATTATGGCTTACAGATAATGAAAACCCAAAATTCAGTGTCTCACAAAATTTGAATATACATAAGATCAATAAAAAAAAAAGAGGATATTTTAAAAAGAAATGTCAGCCTTCTGAAAAGTATGTTCATTTCTATGCACTCGATACTTGGTTGGGCCTCCTTTTGCATGAATTACTGCATCAATGCAGCGTGGCATGGAGGCGATTGGCCTGTGGCACTGCTGAGGTGTGATGATGTCTCATCTTCCTCTTGACGACACCCCATAGATTCTCTATTGACTCGAGGAATGCGGCATTTGTAGCCCATGTCCTGGATTCGTCTGTGCCTAGTGGCTCTTGATGCGCTGACTCCAGCCTCAGTCCACTCCTTGTGAAGCTCCCCCACATTCTTGAATGGACTTTGCTTGACGATCCTCTCAAGGCTGCAGTTATCCCTGTTGCTTGTGCACCTTTTCCTTCCACTCAACTTTCTATGAATATGCTTGGATACAGCGCTCTGTGAACAACCAGCTTCTTTAGAAATGACCTTTTGTGGCTTACCCTGCTTGTGGAGGGTGTCAATGACTGTTGTCTGGACATCTGTCAGGTCAGCAGTCTTCCCCATGGTTGTGTAGCCTACTGAACCAGACAGAGACCATTTAAAGGCTCAGGAAACCTTTGCAGGTGTTTTGACTTAATTTGCTGATTAGGGTGTGACACCATGTCAATGTAGTACAATGGGCACATTGTCTCAAGTTGTATTATCTCAAGAAGATAACCACGTGTACTATCTCACCGTGATGCCCTGGGCCTTTTGTACAATATGCAAACCTGTTCCAGCTTAGGTTACATTCCCACTGGAGTTACTAGAGATTCTCTGGGTTCTTATGAACGCTTACAGACCGCAGCGGAACATTTGTGCAGAGAAAAACACTGCTGCAAGGATTTTGACTCCTGGGAAATTCGTCTGTGACAAACATACGTTGGACCAATCAAAATCCTTTGTTCCAACTGACAACTCCTCGTCATGTTTCTACCAAAACACAACGTAGCCTGATGCACCTCGTTTCGCAGTGGCCGATATTGTATGACAAACACCATGAGGACTACCTCAACAATGCCTTAAAAGACAACATATGGCTTGAGATCGCCCAGCAGCTGGGATACAATGAAGATGGTAATGTAATGTATCCGTAATTGTGTCTGACTACAACACAGTGCATTACATTGATGCTGTCTGTTTGAAGAATGTAACTCATTTGGTTATATCCCTTGTTTGGTTATGTCCCCGGTTATATCTCTAGCTGCTGAGGTGAAAAAGCTATGGCAAAACTTCCACAACACTTCCATAAAATGCGAGAGGGATGAAAAAGACACAGCAAGTGGCCAGGCGTCCAAGAGGAAGAACAAGTGGAAGTTCTTTGACTCCATGTCTGCCTCGATCCCACACGCATTCACAGGAGGTAGATTGGTGGTCAGGCAATAGGCAGAAACACAGGGTCGTGTTGTATATGATATTCAGCATGTAAGGGATAATGTATACCTCTATATATGTATATCTCTGGAATGATGCATGCTAGAGTTTGTAACCCGTTCAGAAGCCTAAAAACTGCAATGTCTTTTGGCATTTTTGTAAAGTAAATCCATAATGATAGATCCAACAATGTACAACAATGTGTTCTGTGAATTGTTTTTTCCCTGCGTTGTAAACTGTTATTAGCATTCACTAGCACTGCCTATAGCAGTCTGTTGATCAATCAGAGGCTGTGTATCTGACGAGGTGGATGTGTAGAGTCTCATAAGCAGTAATAAACATATGAAAGTGATATTCAATCCCATCAATAATGCTCATATTTCCATTAACCTGATACTAGCCTGGTGGATGTTTGACATACTCTACCATATAGGAACCTGAGTGAGGAAAGTGAGAGCGAGGGACAGTCAGTCACTACCTCTCAGCCAACAGTAAGGGCTGAGATTACCCATAACCATGACTGCTCCAAATGTAGTCTGAACCAGTATGAGATACTTGCGTGGGAAAACAGTGAAAACGGGTGACATGTTGGTTTGTGGCTCTTTTACTTTCAGATGCACCCAGATGTTCTTGCAGGTGTCCTTAACGATGGCGGACACTCCAAAACGAAAACTGGATGTAATCGTTGCGAATGGAACTTGGGCATAAAGGAGAAAACAACTGATGGATGTTTATTATTCAATTTTAGGCATAGCCTATACTCGGCAGGAACAGATTATGTTATGCAGACAGCATTGTTCAAACATATTTGAGGAACGTTAGTTAGTATAAGTATATAGTAGTGAGTATATATTTGCTGTATTGTATCTTGTGTACATGCAGTGTGTTTAGTGAGTAATGTTGATATATACAGGTGCGGCTCAGAAAATGTGAATATCATGAAAAAAGCATTTTTGGTCACTCATTTCAGAAAGTGAGACTCCTATATTATACAGGTTCATTACACAGAGTGAAATATTTCAAGCCTTTATTTCTTGTAATTTTGATGATTATGGCTTACAGATAATGAAAACCCAAAATGCAGTGTCCTGTCCCCTTTGCACAAAAGCAAAGAATGATGTTTCCACCTCCATGCTTCACGGTTGGGATGGTGTTCCTGGGGTTGTACTCATCCTTCTTCTTCCTCCAAACATGGCGAGTGGAGTTTAAACCAAAAAGCTCTATTTTGGTCTCATCAGACCACATGACCTTCTCCCATTCCTCCTCTGGATCATCCAGATGGTCATTGGCAAACTTCAGACGGGCCTGGACATGCGCTGGCTTGAGCAAAGGGACCATGGTTGCGCTGCAGGATTTTAATCCATGACGGCGTAGTGTGTTACTTGTGGTTTTCTTTGATACTGTGGTCCCAGCTCTCTTCCGGTCATTGACCAGGTCCTGCCGTGTAGTTCTGGGCTGATCACCTCATCTTTCTCATGATCATTGAGGCTCCACAAGGTGAGATCTTGCATGGAGCCCCAGACCGAGGGAGATTGACTGTCATCTTGGACTTCTTCCATTTTCTAATAATTGCGCCAACAGTCGTTGCCTTCTCACCAAGCTGCTTGCCTATTGTGTTCAAACAGGTGCAGTTCATACAGGTAATGAATGGAGAATGGGAGGGCTTCTTAAAGAAAAACGAACAGGTCTGTGAGAGCCGGAATTCTTACTGGCTGGTAGGTGATCAAATACTTGCAAGCAATAAATGCAAATTAATTATTTAAAAATCATACAATGTGATTTTCTGGATTTTTCATTTTTTTAAATTACAGACCTCTACATGCTTTGTAAGTTGGAAAACCTGCACAATCGTCAGTGTATCAAATCCCCACTGTATGTAATATTCTAATTTAGCATTTTGAGTTTTCATTATCTGTAAGCCATAATCATCAAAATTACAAGAAATAAAGACTTGAAATATTTCACTGTGTAATGAATCTGTATAATACGAGTTTCACTTTCTGAAATGAGTGACAAAAAATTTAACTTTTTCACGATATTCTAATTTTTTGAGCTGCACCTGTATATATATATTTGATATTCTATCAGGTATTGCAGCTACTGGGTGCTGTTCAGGAAGCTGGGAAGTTCGAGAGGGAAGGAGCATAATGTTTTGACCAAGCTGTGTTCGGAACGCCACTAATAGGAAATCCCAGAGTGGTGGACTGTACCTTCTCACATACCCACGTCGCTTGCGCACTCATTTACTCGGCCGTGCGTAATATCATTTCGGCACCTGTTTGTGCCACTGCCTGTGGTGTCTACTTTGCATTTGAAGAGGCCAGTGTTGTAGACTGCCATGTCTATGTTATGTTTATGTTATCAGCGTTGGTGTGATTGTGGTTGGCAAAAGTTTACAAATGAAGCCGACTATCTACCATTTGGAAGAGAAATAACAAAGGAAGCTGCTCGCCTCAAGCACACAGACAGTCGATGCTCAGGGTCGAATGGTTCGCGGTAGTTGGTGTTTTTCCTCTCGATATGTGGGGCAGGCATCCCCAACAGGGCCTTAAACTGTTCCACGGTCATTCAAAAGTACTGCCTGAAGCCGTGATACAGGCGTAGCTCCTGGATCAGCCGATGGAACTCTGCATGTTCCGTGCGCTTCTCCAAAATTGGATGGACCCAGAATCTTCTTTTTTTTTCTTCTTGTTTTTAAGTAGGAGAAACAAAACGTCGCTGCTATTGGAATCCATTGTGTTTACTGCGAGACTCCTTCTTCTGGAGGGTGTAAATGAGAGACTCCACTTCCTTCCGGTCAAAAGGAAAATACATTTCTCGAAAATGCAGCGGATAATTCACAGATAAGTCGCACCAGTAGTCGCACAATTGTCCGCGCATCTGGACTTTTCGCATTTCGTATGCCGCATTCCGCACCGGTGTAAAACAGCCTGTGGCTTTTTATTTGACTAGTTTTCCAGCTAACCACTAAATAAACAAAGAAGAATTGTAACTTGCCCTTCAGTGATGTTACAGATGTTAACATAACTACCTGCCAGTGTAGTCAGTAGTTTAACCAGGTGTGAGTGCTAACAACTAGCCCATGATTGACTGTTAGTTTATCCTTAACCAACCGAGCAGGCAACGGACCTAACCAGGTCCAATAGTTAATAATAATGTAGGTAATGGGTAATTGATGCTGCTGTTCGAGGGGTTCACATATACAAATCAAGGCAGGAATGCAAGTGTTTCAATGCTTGAGGAGATTGGCTTCATTTGAGAAACCGGTGTGTTGGTTTAAGTATGAAGTCAATAGTTGAAGACAGAAGGTCCTGAATCAATAGCGAGGGGGCGCAATCTTATGAGAATCCTGTGTTTAGATTATCAACCGTGGCCTACTTCATGTCAACCGACCACATTTCAAGTGAGATTTTTTACATTTCTACCTGGGGGCCTGCTGGCTGGGGGGGTGGTTGTGTGATTAGAGTACAAATACAGTGTCCAAGCATTCAAAATGTTTCGTATATTAAGTAATGGCGCACTAATAAAAACCATAAAATACCATGATTGGTATCCTGTTAGCTTTGCAAGAAATGCAAGAGCCAGCCATGCAAAGCTGCGACGTACTTAGATACTTTCGCTATAATCTGAATGCAAATCACTAAATCTTCAGCCCCTGTACAAATCACCTTGTACAATACCGCATGTGTGTGTGACTTGCACTCGGAAAAACACAGTTCGTAGTACATCTTGATGCATCACAACTTCTGCCAGTGCACAGACCAAGTTTATGTTGCCTAAAATAGTCGGTCAAAAAGTCGCAGAGCTCACCTGCATGGCTAAGGTGGGTGGAGAAAGTGGGCTTTGGATTTACGAGGGGTTCTCTTCAGCTGTCGGCTCCGCTCTCCATTGTGATATAAAGCGTGTTGGTCAGAGGTGTGCAGCTTGACTCATGTCGTCTCGGGATCCCAACAATACGTTCCTCCTCAGCCGCGTCTGCTGTGTCCGTCACGCGACGCTGCTGCTGACACCGCTGTTTTGTTTACACAGCCGTGTCTTGAGCCACGATCACGTGACTTTACTGACAGGCAAGGGCTGACGGGAAATGTATTTTTCTTAATTATTAATTATTTAATGTAAGGTTTCTCTTACATTTAGTGCAGTGGCGACCTCTGTCGGTCAACTCGTGGTATAGGTGGGGTAGACAACGCCATACAATGATAGTAGAACATACTGAATACACTATGTATGATGTAATCTATATATTAATGCTTCTGTTGACCTAATGATTGTATATTAAAGTTTTTTTTCCCAGTTAGTAGGCGCACAATTCTCTAAGTTACAGTTACAGTTTGTAGATTTTAAAATGTTCCGCGCTGGGACGGTCAGCCTCTCAGCCTATACGCTCGCGCTCTCCACCTGTGTCACGCCAAACCGCATTGCACTAACTCATCCTTCCACCAATTGAATATGGGGACCCACAAGTTACAAGTATCGTCTTTGAATCGTAGGCAACATGTATTTATGCATGACCAACCTTAATAAAGATCTGTTTTTGTGATGTTTGGATCAATATTCTTGGTGAAATGTGTACGAGTGGGATTGTTGCGGGATTACTTTGCGTGCTGTCAGAGAGCGGAGGCGGACAGCGGTGGGTTGGGCTGTGAGGTGGTCAAGATGGCGGCGCCCTGTGGAGTGGAGTTTCTCTAACAGGTAAACACCTCCCGTTATTTTATGTCTAATGTTTTTCTCCAAATGCTTCCAACAGTCGATGCTGCTTGTTTTTTATATAAGTTTGGTCCTGTGGGTCTCCGGCGAGTAACGGAGACTGTCAATTAGATTGTTTTCCTCTTCCGTCCATTTCCAGCTAATGGTAACGCTGGGCGATGAGACTCAGTTTTTTTTTTTTTTTTTAGAAAGACAGCTTATATTATCCTCAATGCAATTGCTGATATTATTTCTGATGCGCGTTCTCTATTTCGTTCCTGTATCGGGTTCAGTTCAGACAATGTTAGGGTCTTCAGTGCCCAGAAAAGATAATCGGATAAAAGTAAGGCGAACCCCCTGCCCATTGTTCGGCTGACTTGTTTACGACAACCAACAAGCAGTGAGTGAGTGCCGTTAGTTTGAGCTGCTGGCTGCTCTGTGCTGACTACAAAGTGCCATTCCACGGCCTGCACAATGCCGACCAACTAGTTAATTGTAGGTCACTTTAGGCAAACACAACAGACATTTAAATAAAGATAGATATTTTGATCCATTCTATCCTTGTAGGGGTAGGGCTTGCAGGGCGAGTAGATACCACTAGATCATACCTCTAAACATTTAAACCTGCAGTCAGCGTCACACCAGAGATTAATCCTGCTTCATCATTAATACCTATGATTCTGTTTGTGGTATCCGTAGGCTCTGACACATTGCATGAATGAATGAACAAGGTTACTGTTGTTTGTCCCCCGAAATATATAACTTTATGATAATTAGCTTCAGGCAAAATGTCAGTCTTGTGTATTCTCTGATGGTAGCTGGGAAATCTGTAACTAAACAATATAGGATTGTCTTTGATCTGGACTGGACAGGATTTCTGTGATTAGAGCATAGCCCAACAAAGATGAGAATAGTACCAATGACTACACCCCACTCATGTGTGTTAACTTTTAATGATTACATGCATATGGGTATGTAGGCTTATACATTTGGTAACTGTATTATAGTTTTTACAGTTCACTAGTATTTTTCTCGATCTGTACCCGCTCTCAACTGTCTTTAGAACTGCAAGTTTAATAAGGTATGAATCATGGTGAAAGATTGAGGCGTTTGCGGGGGAGGGGTTTGTGCATCTGTGTCACACTCGTATGACTTGATCTGATTGGCCACATGCAAATCAAATCATTGCACTTGATGCCATCACAAGTATCCAAACAAAAGTTCAGTTGTGCAATCTTTGGTGAGTTGTTGTTAAACGTGGGAAATAACAACAACAACAGCAGTAGTATTAGTAAGCGCGATATCTCTCTTGTATTGCAGGCCACAGGATGTTTTAGTCGCTGTGTCAATACAACTTTAACAGTCACAAATGTTACTTCATGAATTTGCTTGAAGATTTGCTTGAAGTAGGCTGTGCTATTTTTAAAGAACACACGTGTATTTAACAAACACCTGGCTCACTATCTCAGTTGTCTAATTGATTAGTGAGTTACCTCTGAAAACGTAGGCCTGAATACAAAATGAATTGGTTATGTTTTATTCAATATACCTTATTGTCTCTATCTATCTGCCTGTATCTCTCCGTCTCTCTCCGTCTCTCTCTCTCTCTCTCTCTCTCTCTCTCTCTCTCTCTCTCTCTGTTTCTGTCTATCTGAGATCAGGTGATCCTAATGTGTTACAGATAGAATGGATAGATATTATGTACACTTTCGGATCACCTGATCACAAAAACGTAGGCCTGGTTCATGTTCAGGGTTGCAAGTGACCAGCTTTCTCCGGTCAATGCTATTCTTATTGGGATCGCTGTGCTCCTCAGTCTCTTGTGGATCAGAAACAACTGGTCTCACCTTATGGAGAAGAAATGTAGAAAGTCAAGCCACAAAATGGCCATTGTAAATGATGACCCGTGTGTATTAGAAGAACTACAAGCACAGTCAGTACTCTAATCATGGGAGGAGTGACGCACCTTCATTTAAACGAGGGTACTGTTAACCACGATGACAACAAGAACAAAAACAGCAGCACTGAACAAGGCAGCTGATGTGGCCACAGACCAGCGAGCTAAAGCTGGCTCTCACCGGAACAGTCATGTTGTTGTTGTCCCAAATTGTCCCACAGTGCTGCGGTTATGGAAATCACCTGCTGCCGTGGTCTCCGTTTCCCCACTATTCCACACATGGACTGAAACTACAACTCTGCCCGTTATGGCGTCCTGTACCGAAGAGTGCAAAAGAACATGTTTGGTGTTCTACTGAACAACGCAGTCAAATGCAGCTTTAGGTTCAATGCATCCTGGCTGACGGATCGTAAACCCTCCCCTTTCGTCCTAGTTTGGGGGGGGGGGGGAAATCATTGTGCAATTCCTGGAAACAAACTGGAAATTCACCAGTCTGTCAGTTTTAGGGCAGAACAATCATTTGGTGGCGATCTGCCTGGAGTCCTCCTCGATGTTTCACAGCGAAGCACATTTTTGCGGCCGAGAACTATTGGGGGTTCTATTCTGTCTTGTATTGTGAGGTGCCACTCAAGGAAGTTTCATTTGGTTCATTTTGAAGTCTATTAATAGGAAAACATTGTTTCAACACTCCCTCTTCCCTACCAATGAACATTCAAGTGTTCTTAGGTATATATTATAGATCCAGTATATTGCCTGTTATTTGTTCCTCAATTATTTGTGTGTCTCACTTCAAAATTGGATGTGTGTGTGTGTGTGTGTGTGTGTGTGTGTGCTACAATACCACAAGTGCATACACCTACATTCCTCGCATGTGCAGGGGGAATCGAACCCCCAACCACAGATATATAGGAGGACACATCAAAGACACCCAAGTCGAGTCAATACAGTGAGGTGTCAGATCAGGCGAGTGAGCGTTGTGCTCAGAGGACGGGCGGGAGGAAGTGGACAGAGGCCGGAGGCAACTGTGATTTCCAGTGTTTACATGGAAGTGGCCGTGCAGCATAAAGGCTCTTTTGTGTGCTCTTCCTGGTCCCGAGAGCTGCCCTGGAACAGTCCCTTCAGGTCAACGATCAGGGCGTCTCCCGGGGTGG
>OMOU01090479.1:0-10175 GCA_900312585.1 Malacocephalus occidentalis
GTTCTTTCAACAGACAAACTCAGATTACTAAAGAATTACGAACAAAAAGACCTTCAATAATATACAGAAATAAGATCAATGTGGCTTGATAAAGTGAGACAGTTGAGCTTAATCATTTACCTTTATTTACCTCACCTTTACAACCTTTCCATGTACATATTTCCATCGATAAAACAACACACAACACTAAGCTCATCATCAGTAAGTATGATAAAATGTGGTTATGACATAATGTGTTTCCTTTTTTATAACATTATTGCTCTAAATATTTCTTTGTTATGGACATTCAATCTCAAATCAAGATAAGGCACAAAAACGGAGAGAAGAAATAAGCATTAAACACAGATAAAGCCACAAGGAATTCCGAACGGTGAGAAACCTTGACTCTGATAAGTCACCCTTCAACGTTTTTTTGGTTTGTTTGCAGCTCAGTAGGTAAACACACACACACGCATGCGCACACACACACACACGCACACACACACACAAGGTGTAGCCTGAGAGCACCGCTGACAAGCTAATAAGTTACGCCCCAGGCCTGACAGACCAACTTCTGTCAGTCATTTGAACCTTAGCTTCATGCTATGCTACGCTAGGCAACACCACGCCCCAGGGCCCAACGATAAGCATTTATACGCCTCTCTCTGTCTGTCTGTCTGTAGACATAACTTAGTAGGAACCAGTGCTGTGTGCAGTGTTGCGCAGTGAGTGAGAGTTTAAGCAAGGAGACAAAGATGACATTTGTTTGTTTCAATTGGCTCCCGGGAGTAACTGGGAGTGACTGACAATTTTAGCAAGGAATACTTGCTAAAGCCCATGATGTTTACGGTTTATAATGCGGTTCCCTCAGAGTTCTGAGCAAGAACAGCGTTTAGACGAATTAACGGAACGTGGCATTTCTGGTGCAGCCAGCATGGTTGAAGGTAGCCAGCATGTTGGATGCGTTCATCATGCTGGATGTAGCTAACATGTTGGATGCGTTCATCATGCTGGATGTAGCTAGCATGTTGGATGCGTTCAGCATGCTGAATGTAGCTAGCACGTCGGATGCGTTCAGCATGTTGGATGCGTCCGCCTACCTTCTCCTCGTCGTCTGTGTGCTGGTCTACGGTGCTCAGGGCGTTCTGCACCCGGGCCAGCCGAGCCGAGAGGCACAGCAGCAGGCTGACCACGCGCTCCAGGTCCCCGATGAAGAGGCTGTAGCGCTCCACCTCCAGCGGCAGGCAGTGCTGGCGGACCAGCACCAGCACGGCCTCCCCGCGCCCCGCGTTCTCCTGGACCTCCGTCTGGAGGGCGCCGCGGGCCTCCTCCAAGTCTCGCAGCCGCTCCTCCGCGTACGACACCAGTGTGCGCTGTCCACAGGACGAAACAAACAGGTTTTAGTCGTTCGTGTCTCTCCCGTTTGGGTTTGGGGAGCTTTGCCCAGCCCCGTGTGAGGGCCAAGGGTTGTGGGGGGTCGTATAATGGGGGCCTACGAAACTCTATGAATACATTAGTACGTCTAATGTGGAGCGTGTGTGTGGCTGGCGGCTGGTTTAAGCAGCCTGGCCTGGCCTGAGTTAGGCTGATTAGTCAATGCACCACAGGTGTGCACCCTCACCCGGTCGCAGACCGATCAGCCTGACTGGGGCCAGGTGAGGCTGCTTAAACCAGCCACCAGCCACCAGCCACACACATTCTCCACAGTCTAGGTGATGAACGCGTGTTACACGTTCCATTGTAATGGTAATTAATGTATTGAATACATTAGCATGTCTAGTTGGTGATCACTAGTTCCATGTTTCTTGATAGGTCATTACTCTGTAAAGCTGAGTGCTTATAGAATACACCATTAGTGTGTCTCGGAGACGGCTTGAAGACGCAGAGGTTTGGCCTTTAAATGCTAGCTAGCATCTAGAACCGCATTGGAATCAAAAAGTGCACTGGGTGAAAGCCCATTGTGGAGCAATTGTACGCTATACTGTAGAGTACAGAACACAGTATTACTATGGAATACCCCCAAAAACGATTTTCTTATGCTTTTCTCAAATGCTTGGGCAATTTGTACCGCTAAGCTAGCTATAAACTGTGTGTAATGTGTCATGTATGTAATGTACTTCCCAGAACGCTGCACAGATGAGGAATGAGAAAGACAAAGCTAATGATTCACCTTCTTTTCAGTGATGTCCGCCTGGACCTGTGGATCTGAACATGCCACAGTGTGGTCTTCTTCGTCGGAAGCTGACATGGGCTGGATATCGGCACTGGAAACGGATGCAAAAACAGGTGCTGTTGTTGAAATGACCAAACTACCACTGGTTCAACACCATCATCATGATTTAATTATATATAAATATTTACAGGGACATATCATTCAAATGTAATCTATCCAATTCTAAAGCCATTCCGAAACACAAGAACAGATGCGGACAGATGAGGAATAATGAATATACCCTGCTATATTGGGCGTTGTGTGCCTTACTACATTCCAATAATTTGTATATTCCTTATATAGGTTGCGTTAGAAATATGAACCGAAATTGGACTTGACTTGACATGATGTCATGCCCGTGTGTGTTATACAACAGAAACACTGGTGGAGCTTAACCATTAGTAAGCTTTATTACGTTATTACATGACATTCTATTAATAAATATTGGCCTCTGTCTCTCAGAGTACACGTGGTAATAATAACATCAACCAATCACATTGGCGATCTTATAGATTTTCACTATGATGATCAGGATCTCGCAGGGCTGTTGGTGTGTAATAGGAAGCCCCCACCTGTCGGCTGGTCCCGCCTGCTCCTGCTTCTTCTTGTAGTGCTCCTCCATCAGCAGCGTGTCCTCCGACAGTAGCTGCTCCATCAGCATCAGCGCTGTCTTCCGATTGGCCAGCGGGTACAGCACTCTAGCCAGTGACCGGTCCGCCTTTACCACCGCCACTGCCAGCTCTGCCCACCGCGGCTTCCTCACGGGCCCCTCTGCGTTCTCCGTTTCGCCCTCTGGAGTGCCCTGTTCCTCCTCCTCCTCCTGCTCCTGCTGCTGCTGCTGGTGCTGCTCTGGTTCTGGGCTTTGTTCTGGATCTGCCAAGTTCGTGGCCTCCACGTGTTCCTCGGCGTCGACAGCACATGCGGGTTCAGTTTCAGAGACGTGGTTGGAGGGTGGTTGAAGGGGCGCGACACTCTGTGCTGGGGAATCCAGGCTTGTGGAAACCTGTTCAAATACGTTGTCCACTAGTGGGAAGCCCGGGATTTCGTCCTTGACATCGGCAAAAGGAAGGGGAGGTGGTGGAAGCTCAGGCTCCGTGGTAACCCAACCACTCGTAAACATTTCCCGGTTGGAATCAGGGGGTGGGGTTACACCGCGGGGGTCATGCAATGGCCGCTCTTGCTCTGACGCTGTCCTGCTGGTCGACTTTCTGTCTCTGGAGAAAGAGAAACTAATTAAGCCTAATATATCCCTTACATGCACATTTACAGCAAAGATAATGACAGAAATGTATCCTTTAGTGAGGGAGTTATTCTTACCTGGATTCTGGCTTGCTCTCTTTTGGAGATCTTTCCTGACTGATCAAGGACGGGCTGGTAGAGGTCGATTTGACGTCTCTCTCTCTGGTCTGCGGTCCACTGGATGACTGGAGGCCGGAAGTTTCATTGCCAGGTACACTGAGCCTTGCCTCATCCTGGGCAGACCCCTTTGAGCTGGGTGTACCCAAGGGAATTCTGACACGAGAAGAATTGCTGGAGGCCGGTGAGGCAGACCTACTCGACTCCCTGGTGTCTGCATTCGCCGCAGACCTGGTCTCCTCATCGGCCCCCGGCTGTGAGGTGGAATCTGCCTTGGAGGCGGTTCTTCTGTGAGTCATTTCCAGGCCCAATGTCTCCAGGCCCTGCCTGGCTTGCTCGATACCCTGCAAATGGACCGTCTCGTCCCGTCGTCCACTATCCGAGCCAGAGGGATTCCTCCGGTCCTGTCCGGGTCTCTCCGGAGGTTTCCACAGCTGGTCCAGCTGTTCAGAGCTCTTGCTCAGCACCGGCGGTCTGGAGCACCTCACTGTTCCCAGCTCCTCCATGGACTTCCCCCTCTGGGCAACCACGCGGACACGCTGCTCACCTACACTCGCCTGCTCCCTGCTGCATACACAACAGTTCAATGGCTTGGTTAAAACAGAGCGGCGTTGCACACTGCACTCCTGGTCCTCACATTACTGCATTCATCCACACTTAGGCCTTCTCCTTACTTCCATTTACTTATCTTCTTGTATCCACCATACCACTGGTTTCATATATATACAGACATGTGTGTACAGTATGTATGTATACATGTATGGCTAATGGTTAAACAAATGATACTATAATATAATATGAAAAATAAAATGTGTTCTTTTACAATACAAGCCCAGAAAAACAGAGAGAGAGTGTTGGCTGAACTGTGTTCACTTGGACCTGCTGCAGAACAAGTGGAGATTTGTAGCCTACAAAGGCACACAACCTCAGTGACCCACAGCAAAAGAAACAAACATCTGACTTGGTCTGGCACACTGGCGCATACCTCTGGGTTTCCATAGCACTCGCCGGGGATGAATCATCCTCTGGGCCATGTGCCTGCAATCAAGATGCAAATCAGACCATAGACATTTTAATCACTTTCCTTTGAGTCCTATAGCAGCACGTACAACATTGCAAGCTGCGTGCAATGTAGAGCTTTATAATATAACATAGTAGAACATAATAGAACATAGTATTGCTGTGTTATTTGACAAATGCACTAAAACCAACCTGTTGAAATGTGTCATACTAATCTTCTTTGGGGTTTTGATTACCTGAAATGGATGTGGTGTGGACCTTGACCGATTCCTGAAGAAATCTGCTGCTTCAGTCTCGCTCAACAAGCTCCCCACCGAGGCAGACTTCCCTTGAGCACTCTGGCTTTCATTCCAGCTGCCACTATCTTGGACCGATCCAGACTGAGCTGGCTGAGCTGAAAAAAACTGGGCATATCTGTTTGGAGAAATTAAAAAGAAACCTTTAGTCTATAAAGTCCATTACCATCAAGACAGTAAACACATTTTCTGCTTTTGTCTCTGTACCTGATGGAACTGCTGGGAGAGTCCAAGATGCGGCCTGCAGAATGTGGCCTGTTAAGTTTCTTCTTTGACCCCTGACTTCCTGCACTTGCAGTCGGAGACTTGGCTGCCCAACCAACTGGCTTCTCCCCAATAGAGTGCCTTTGTCTGGGGGGAGGTAGTACTTGAGGCCCAGGCTGCTGGGGCTCAGCCACTTTATGGCCCGTCTTGCGTTCCATATACTCCACCAGCGCTTTGTGTTGAAGGTTCTTCAGGTTCGTCTTTGAGAGACTGGAAGCAGATAAGGTCCGGCCTCGTGTCTCAAACATCTTTCTCCTGGATGCCACCAAACCTTGCTCTCCATCATGCTGTCCCGGATCCCCTCCGTTACACTCTGTTGTGATGAAGAACTCCAGTTCATTTCCGAGGGAACGGCAAGCAGAGTGGTTGGGGGAGTCGCCCAGCTGGTGAAGCTTCTCCGGTTCAGAGAAGCACATCTTCTTCTGCTCCTGAGTCAGGCGTTTCCTGCCACCGATACGAGCCACTTGGGGCTGGGCCACTTTCGGAGGTCTTCCTTTTTCCCTTTGACCTTCTTCATCCCTCTCCTCTTTTACGAGAACCATGTTTTTAATGCTCCCCGTCTCCATTTCCTCTGAGGCAACTGAAGGGGTCAGAGTTTCTGTTGACGTTCCAGAGTCCTGTGAAGCTGAAAAATGATGCATCACTGTGGGCCGCGGCTCAGATCTTTGCTCCTTGATCCGGTGGGGCCAAGAAAGCTGGAGGTCCTTGCGTTTGAACGAGGTCTCCCTTAAGACTTTAGACTGGGCATCCTTCAGCTGCTCCTTGTAGTACTTCTTAAACGAGTCATCCAGTGT
Source organism: Malacocephalus occidentalis (assembly GCA_900312585.1). Taxonomy (NCBI): domain Eukaryota; kingdom Metazoa; phylum Chordata; class Actinopteri; order Gadiformes; family Macrouridae; genus Malacocephalus; species Malacocephalus occidentalis. The sequence continues at coordinate 5,922 of OMOU01090479.1, forward strand.
GTTGCTGGTGTTCACGAGAACCTCTCCTCCGACTTCTGCAACGGTTTCAATCTGAAGAGGTCTCTCCTTGCTGCGTGTATTCATGTCTTTATGACGAACTATGTTGAAGACTGTTTCTTCGCTTTTCACGCCTGTAATAACATCCTTTTTGGGCTTCAGCGCTGCCCTGTTGGCGCCGGTAAGATGGTATAGAAGCGGAGTGGTTTCCTTGTTGATTCTTTCACTGGCTACATCCCCTAGTGGTTGCCTTCTACCTTTCTTTGCCAGGTCTTCTCTCTTGCAGATGCTGAGCTGGTCATTGCTTATCATTGATGTGGGCTTCTTTGTTGGCCTTTGATTTCCTTGGGGGGCATATTTTTCCTCAGGGCCACAGAAGAAGATGTGATGGTTAGCGGTGTGGCGGCCAATGTCCTGACTTTGGATCAAGTGCATTTGTTCTAATGATTCAAAACTGTGGGAGGGCTGTATGGTCATCGGAGAAGGCCCTTTGGACATTGTGCTCAGGTTCTCATCCTGGTTCTTGAATACAGAGTCCTGCTCCTGAGACATCGAATCGTAAACTTGCATCTGCTTATCTGAGCGCACTTCTGTGGATTTGTAATTCCTGTGCTGGGGTGGCATAAAGAAATTGTCCATGGTGCTGTGACATCTCTCCTGCTCCCTGGGCCTGAATGTCTCCACCACTGTGGAGCTCTCGCTCCCTGCCTCAGATGCACACGAGGACACAGAGAGTTTTCTACCACCAGTTCCTGTCTGTTTACCCGTGACAAAATAAAACTGGCCCTTAAGCTGGATGTTGCTGGCAGTCAAGTTCTGGCCAATACTGCTGGGGCTGGAAGACCTGCTTGACTCTGGCCCGAAACTTTGGACACACTCTTTGGCCGAGTGTGCCCTTTTGCGATTACGATCAAAATAGTTGCCGCCTTTGTTTGTTACGTCGTCGCCGCTACTCCTGGCCCGTTGTCTATTATTTTGATTCTCCACTTGGTTGGTGCCCTGAGGTCGTGGTTTCCTTAGGATGATCCCAGGTGACATCTGCTGCTGCCCCGATTTGCTCTGATTTGCAGGGAGAATGTGTTCCGAGTTTGAAAAGTTGACCACATCATGGTGTTGAGGGGGAGGACGGTAGCTAGGAAGCTGTGGCAGTTCTTGCTGTGCTTCCTGCCAACCCCCACAGACAAGGCTGGGTTTGCCTGGCTTTGGAACAGAGGTCTGGTTTGATTTGAGAGCGTCCTGGGTCACGGTCTGTGAGTGGAAATGACTGAAGGCCATTTGCTGCATTTGATGTGTGCGAGGTTGGGGTTTAGTATCCAGATGGTAGCCTCGGGTATTTTCCCGGTTCCTCGTGGCTACAAAGCTATCCAGGCGTGCAGGTGGTAGAGGAGGAGGCTGGTAGGAACGGGGAGGATTCTGGGATGCAGTCACTTTACAGTCGGAATTACATCTGTCGTGGCCGTTTTGCCGTTGGGTGTTGATGTTGCGATGCTGCTGCGACATCGCCTCTACTGAGTGATACAGCTGGTCCATGGTCCTTGTCTCTGACTGGTGAACCTGGCAGGGTTGGTACACTGCCTTCACATACTTGTGATCACTGTAGTGGTTTAAGGAGCCGGGCTGCAGGTCATCCTGGAGGAAGGGTGATGGGTAGTCTGGAACTGTGGACCCACCAGAGAATGAGCTGTAGGCAGAGTCACCCTTGCCGTGCTGATGGTGGGTGAGCTGGTCGGTGATGCTGCTGTTGGACTTGGCTGGAGAGAGCCGGCTGATCGGCAGGCTTAAAGGGTGCAAGTCAAAGTTGCTCATTCTCTCAAAGTGAAGGCCAAAGGAATCCATGGAGGACTGGTATGGAAGGCAGGGGGTGAAGGGTATATTTTTCTTGCAGGTGTCTATTTACATACATGGGTGTTGCGTGGGTGTTTGTCGCTGGTGGAAGGAGTGGGCGGGGGACTCTTTTCGGCAGCACCTCTGCAACAGAATTTTTCTTGGTGGTGATTCAGGTCATTTTGTCCTCTCTGTGTGGTTGATCCAAAGCCCCTTGAAAAGGGGACATCTCACTGTTGAGCCTGGATATGAGGAAACAAACATAACCACCCATTACTTCCACGTTATGGTTTCGGCACTGCAGAGATAAAAGGAGGCAGGAGTACCAGATGTACCAGTTGAACCTCCCACAAGGATTTCGTCAACAACTCAAAAAAGCAAGAGAGAAACTACACAGGCATCCATTCAGGGCATGTTGTGTATGCGTGCATGTTTGACTGAGTGGCATTGGGTGTAGAGTCAAGTGCTGTAGCGTGTTTGCCTAAAGAGCGCTACGCACTCAAACATCAAAGTTGAAAACAAAAACACCTTTTCAGGCTGCACAGTGTTTGAGAATGCAAACTTCTAGGACAGCACTTGGTTCTCAAGCTATCTTTATGAATGTACCCACTACTAAAGATATTTTGAATGGAAATAAACATGAACAAGGGTGGTGCAAATATGTAATTTTGTGACATTGTGTTAAGGTTTATGTTATGTTAGTATTTACATGTATCCTACCTTTTTATTGAGGTGGTATTCAGATTCAAATAATTTTATTGAGGTGGAATTATTTGTATAATGGTTCATAGCAATAACAAGAAAGTACACTTTCTAGACATGATCCAAGTAGCCCCTGCAATCTTTCAAAGTGTACTGGAATTTGAGAAACACTATTGTATGACAATCTTTGTGTTTATTTGCATTGTTGGAGCTACAGCTTCCACCACGACGAGTTATCAATGAAACAATTGATTACATTGTATTATTTACTTCTCCAAATAAAGGGCATTGTTTTGAGTTCAATTTGGGATTCCAGGCCAGTTAGTAGAGGAGGGAGCTCCAATCCCATTGCATCTTCTAGTCTAACAACAATAGGTCTTACCAAATTTGTCATGAGCCCCCTTTACTACTCGTGCTCAAGTCATGTGGGATGGGGAATGAGACCATTCTTGTGGGATTTATGTCATGAATACCATTTTAGATGGTTCCACAAAATACAATCCAAAACACACTCAACACCGCTTAATCCACATGAGAAGAACGATTTAGGCCTCGTTCTTGAATTTGTCCCAAATATCGGAGTCTATTCATTTGTAAATCGTCCCACAGTGAAGCAAATAAAGGCACCGTTTTGTTGGAAGTTTGGCTTGGAGGTCATTACAAGCATAAGGGCAGGACATGATATCCTTGGAGATGGACTCTGCGGGGCTGGGCTGGTGGACCACTCGATGATGGAACCTGTCTGAAGGCCTCTCTCCAAGTCCTCTAATTAGGACCCTTGTGGTTTTCCCCGAGCACGTTGTCAAACAACGTCCGCTGAAAAATGCCAGGAATTCCTTATCGAGCTGGCAGAGAAGTTGGAGGATTAAACCATGTGACAGTTGTTCAAATGGATTATACACCACACAGTTGGTTGAGAAAGTTGAGAACCCGAGCCTATTGTTCACATGATGTCCATACAAACGTGGGTGTCATTGTAAAAACGGAGTGATGCTTAACTATAACTGTGGAATCTAGGTCAGGATTCCAGTTGGTTGAACAAGTGGTATGTACCCCAGTAAGCTAACATTATCTCTTTATTAAGCAAGCATATACACTATTCTATGACCTAGCATGTTATATTAGCTGTACTGCACAGTAACAAAATCCATCCCCCCCCCCAAGTCTCCCCAATTACTTTCTAAAACACGGCTGAAATGACGACACTATTTGAATATACTATCGTAAGATGATTTCAGATTGGCTAGCCGTCTGTCCCTTTTGTATGAACACAAAAGCTGTCGCCCCGGCACCTTTGAGGCACAGTAGGAGAAAGATATTCCATGTGTTCCTGGGTGGCCCTCCGGATCGGGCTTTGAACCCATTTTCATGTGTGTGTGTGTGTGTGTGTGTGTGTGTGTGTGTGTGCGGCTTCCAACTTGACCCTCTTTGGAGAGAGAGAGAGAGAGAGAGAGAGAGAGAGAGAGCGAGAGCGAGAGACTCCTAAACAGGGGGGGCCCTGAAGTGGAAGTGATGGAGGGGACAGCCAGTGACAAAATGTACAGAGCACAAACAGAGACACACACCGAGACAAACACGATAACATGACGCAACAACACGGTCTCCAAGCGGCGACTGTGAAACGACAGCTTAGCACAGGAAGGCGTTAGCAGCCAGGTGTCCATAGCGACCGACCAAAAGTAGATCAAAGTTAAATGCCAATGCCAATAAAAATGAATGGAAAACCAAACA